>JAUIMM010000065.1:13752500-14010000 GCA_031769625.1 Taudactylus pleione
ACCATTTCTGCACCTTCTGCAAATGTGGGGTTGAGCAGCATAAGTAAAGATGCTGACGTAATAAAAATTGAGGATGATAGTGTGGAGGAAGTGCAACAGGAGGATGAGGGGGGTATTTTTGCACTGATGCGAGTGAGGATACTGATAATGAGTATGTCATTTGTGTAAGTAAGTCAGTCAGCAGCGGCAGCAGTTCTTGCTTGTGATAAAAATAAATCCATAATCATGCCTGGGCATAACACTAGAAAATCCACCTTTTGGGTGTCAAATTATTTTAACCAAAATCCTGACATTTGTGAAGGCATGGGTTAGTAGAAGTTGGGAAATTAACCATGTAGGCATTTCCTCCCTGTTACATCATTGGCAGTGAGTTCATTCAATTTATTTAACAAAATTATAATAATTTCTAAAATAATAACAAGTAGTCCAGTATCAGCTACCAGCAGTTTAGAACAGCACATGCAATCTAGACTGCCCTCACCCTCAACATCAACCTCCTAATTAATGATCAGAGGTGGTTCTTCCAAAAAATTGTTTTGCGGGGGCCCGAACAAACCAAGGACTTCAGCCACAAAAGTGACAGTCCCTGTTGTTAAAGTACTTGGTATGATAAACTGTGTGTCACGCCTGAGGGTTGGTTTGGGTAGGAGGCTGAAGGGGAGATCAGAGATGCATGAAGGAACTTGGGTGGCTTGAGCCAGGACTTTGTCATGAAATTATATGAGGAGATAGAGATATGGCAGTGGATGATGGGCCCGAAGGCGAGGACAGAAATAGAAAGTCTTTACTAAATAGCAGGTTGGAATGAGAACAGGAGGTGATAATAATGAATGAATGAGCAGAATCGATTTGGGACCGATGATGCTGGATTGAGAGCTGGATCGGCTTGAGACCAATGTTGATGATTTGAAGAACTTGATAGATTTGAATCCGATGTTGATGAATTGATGAACCTCATTGGTTGGGACCAATGTTGATGAATAGAGGAACTTAAATTTTATGAGTCCGATGTTGATGAACTTGATAGGTTGGAACCGATGTTGATAAATTAAGGAACTTAGGCCCTCATTCAGAGCCACTCGCTAGCGGCAGTACGCTCATTCCGAGCGATGTTCGCACATCTGCGCATGCGTACGGTTTTTAGTACGCATGCGCGAACCAGTCAGTGCGGCCGAAAATCGTTGGTACGCAATATAGCGAGGGCCTGCTATTTTGAGTGACAGAATGAGGCGTATGTGGGTGGTAACAGGGGAAGGTGCTTGAAAACGGGGAGTGGAGATCCGAACGCAGGCGTGCTTAAAGGTCAAAACGGGCGTTTTAAGGGAGTGCATAATTAATACAGCAGTGTCATTGACCACGTCACTTGGTTTTTTTTAACTCAGAACTGCTCGCAAAATAGCGGTTGAAAACACCAACCACAAGAATAGCGAGCAGTTCATACGCTGTACGATGTACTCGATTAATCTAATAGCGGACATGACGTATGGTGCGTGCGGCCAGGGGGCGTTTTTATCAAATAAACGAGCGTATGTTTTGCTCGCTCGTTCTGACTTAGAGGTGGGAACAGACTGCAATTTGCGAACGGATCATTTGAATAGCCACCCCTTGTTTTTGAACGAACGACCACAAATAGCGAACGGCTCTGAATCAGGCCCTTAGGGCCCGATTCAGACCTGCGTCTCTAGGCTGCATTCGTATGTAGCCTGCCCATGTTTGCAATCTGTGCATGCATATAAGATGCAGTGCATGTGCGCAAACCAGTTCATGTGATTGCGAAGCGATTGCCACTTGTACATAGATGCCTCGTTAGAATGAGTGACAGGATGAACCATTTGTGTATAGTGACAGTGGTTGGTAAAAAGAAACGGGTGTGTGGTGGTGCGAAAGCGGGCATGTCTGAGTGTCTTAACGCCATTTCAGAGGCATGCATAATTAAGACGCAACATCATAATACATGTCACATGGCTGAATTACACACTGAAGCACTAGCAGTGCTTGCGGAAGGTTATGGTCAGCCACAAGTGCTGCGTATAGGTCCGATTGCTGAAGAGTCCAATGTTCCAAACATCGGATGAGACCAATAGTTGGAGGTATCGGCTGGGACCGACGGTGGCTGTAAGAACAAATCTCAATGGTAAAAACCGGATGTGCAAGATGGTATAGGAGATTTGTTTACCAGATCTAAGAACTGAATATAATGGACTGGGGGCCTGACTCAGCAAGCACTCGCACACAGTCATCCGATGTTTGCAACCTGCGCATGCATATAAGACACAGTGCACGTGCCTGAACTAGTTGTTGTGAAGGGAAATGCGATCGCAGACAGCACGCAGACCTAACATCCAGTGACTGACAGGAAGTATTGTTTGTGGGTGGTGACGGGGTCTGGTCATGCTAATGCAGGCGTGTCAGTGCCTTTCAATGCCATTGCAGAGGTGTGCATAAATTAAGCATTGTGAGACCCTATGCAGCCTGAACTGTCAATGCGTGCAGGAGATGTAGCAAAGTCTGCGGGAGGGTCAGGTCAACCACTATTGTGCGTTTAAGTCTGATGGTTCGCAATATTAGTGCTGTTTCCACTATCTTGCAGACTACTCAGGCTGTACGTAGAGGGAGGTGGGCAGCATTGTGTTTTGGTGGGTGTTTATATCTTGTGCTGTGATTGCCGTGCATATGCACTGATTAGAATATACATGCAGTGGCCGAGTGTGTGGAATGCAGCATTGCGTTGCTTTCTGAATCAGGCCCTGGGACCATTCAGATATAGAGTACCTGGGACATACTTGCCTATCCTCCCGATTTGGTCAGGAGCCTCCCAAAAATTGTGTGCCTCTCCCGACCCCCCGGAAAGGCAGGCAAGCCTTCAGGCCCCAGTGACCCGTCCGGCCCCCACTGCACTTATAGTATAAATCCCAGCAGTGGAGGGGCCAGTTACGTGATTCATGCTGATTCGTGTCATTGTGGACCCGCCCCCTGCCACACAATGCCATTAATAACTGCATTGTGAAGAGGAGGCGGAGCCGCGATGACGCGGTTGCGATGTCATGGACGCATGCTCCGCCCCCAAATAAACGTTATTGCTGGACCACACCCCTTTTTACCACATCCTGCCCCCTTGCCGAGAAAGCCCGACAGCTCCCTCCCGGAAGGAGGGAGAAAAATGTTGACAAGTATGACCTGGGGTTTAGCACAGAGCTGTAACTTCAGCAAGAAGCATCATTGTACTGGCAACAGAGACCAGTCAGGAAATGGAATTTATAGCGGAGGATCCCCAGTGACTGGATGCTGCAATCAGCTCATCAGGGAGCAGCAATCTGAGTGGTGGAGGAGAGTCAGGTGACAGAGTCCAACATGGCTGCGCCCATACTGTTGTTCTGGAGAGAACTCTGGCGTGCAGTGTGGACCTCTGTACAATCAATCCGGGAATGATGCAAAGCACAATTGGACCTCAGCGCTAGCCTGGACAGGCACCGGAGAGGTAGAAAGATGGTTAAGTGTCCTGAGCATGACACTGTGTCCTTTTTAATATACAATATAAGGGCCACCTTTCTCAAGGGTTTGTGCCATACTATCAAGTCCTGCAGCCCCCCTGCCTCAGCAGCATATTCTCAATCCATGCACATTCCTCAACCCCCACTCTCCCTTCCGCCCCCCCCATTCCCCCCAGCCTCCTGCAATTGCCCATGCCTCCCTGCCATCCATGGCCCCCTTGTCCCTCTGTCCGCAGAGGGAGTTGCTGTGCGATCTGATTCACCAGTGATTGTAGCAAGCCCCCAGGTCACAGTTTCTGAGCATTCCAGTCGCATTGTCAAGGTTCAGCGGATGGATGGTGAGGTGGTGTCAGCTAGTCAAGTCACCGCTGCTGGTGGGTGCACCGCGCGGTGAGGGACTGTTAGCGAATGCTCAAGAGGAAGTGGCTGGTCCTTCGGCATCAGTTACTGGTGAGCATGCAGTTTCCACATTACACAGCACACGTTCTTCCACTGATTCTACAAGTTCATCAGAGAGGCCGCATAAGCTTATGTGTTACTTGGTGCACATGATTAAGGGGATACGGGGGTGCCCCAGGAAGACCAGCACAATGTCGGCAGCTAAGGTCCCAGATTCTACAGGGGATATGGGGCACTGTGCGAACACGGCCATCCTTAGCGGTTTACGGTCTAAAGTTAAGGAGATGATCCGGAAGGGAAGATTTGTAGATATGTTTTCAATTACGGCCGATGCAAAATGGCTTTAGATTGGCCTAAATCAGCTGCGGTGGTCGCTGAGGAAACCTTCCATTCATTCCAGAATTGGGAATTAGGAATGTTTGTTTTTGCAGCATGCTACCTTGAGTCATGCCCAGGGGAGTACATTAATGTCCTCAAGTATATGTATATGGTGCACGGCGTGCACTCATCAGGTAAGGGTACAGCTTGGAGGCAATATGACAAGACATTTCGTAAAATGCAGGAGGGTCAGGCGGTTTTCAATTCGGCTTCAAGGGTGTAGAGGTTTGGCTTGAAGTCAATCAGCTGTCTTGTGCACCCTCGGACCATTCGATTGTGCATAAACAGCCCTTTTTGACCCGCCCAGTTGGTGCCAGAGCTCACAGAGGGAAATGCTATGCGTATAATAACGCACAATGTAATAAAGGGTTGGGCTGTCTGTATAGACACATATGCATGATCTGGGGGAGCGGGCACCTGGCTAAAGAATATGGGTGAGCCGGCAGTGCAAGGGCGAGTCGAGGTGATCAGCGCAATGAACCACGTGGCAGTGTTAAGTAAAGCACCTTCACCTATCAACCTAGCGGCTTTGAGGAGTTGGTTGGATCATTATCCTCTTAGGGAGGAAGCTGCCTTTTTGTTACATGGGTTTAGTGAAGGTTTTCGGTTACCTGTGACACGGGAGGTCTCGGGTTGGGGCGTATGTGCGGCCCTTTTTCTCCCCCCCTTTGGAGGGTTTATGTGTGTCGCATTTAGGGGTCATGCCAAAGAAGGATCCAGGTATATTTAGGCTTATACAGCATCTCTCTTAACCCGGAGGGAGGGTTGGTTAACGATGCTCTAGATCCATCGGATTGCCGGGTCATTTACCAATCTTTTGAGCAGGCTCTAGAAATAGTACAGAGTTTCAGTAGAAGGGCTTTATTAGTTATGGTGGATATCGAATCTGCTTTTCGGCTGTTGCCCCTTCACCCTGACTTTTTTAAGTACATGGGTTTTAGAGTTGCAGGGATCTATTATGTTGATAGATGTTTGCCGATGGGCTGTTTCATCTCTTGTTCCTTTTCTGAATGTTTTAGTTCCTTTTTGCAGTGGTGCTTACAGGTGGGTACTGGGCACGCTGGTGTGTCCCACTACCTGGATGATTTTCTGGTAGTAGGGCCAGCAGATACCCAGGTTTGTGAGGATTTACTTTTTTCCTTGCAGGCCTTGTTTGCAGTTGTAGGTGTTCCTGTTGCCCATGACAAGACGGAGGGTCTGGTTACATGTTTATCGTATTTGGATATAGAAATCAATACCTTGCTAGAGTTATGCCGATTGCTGATTGAGAAGGTGCAAAAAAGGTCTCACTAAAGCAGCTGCAGTCATTACTAGGCCTCCTTAACTTCGCCTATATAGTTATTCCTATGGGTCGGGTTTTTTGTAGGCAGCTGGAAAGAGCCACGGCAGGTATTAAGAGGTCCATCACCTTGTTTGCATATCGCAAGATCTGAGGGAGGACCATCGCATTTAGTTGCTGTTCCTTTCGTGATTTTAATGGCATTCCGATATGGCTCCAGGCCACTGTAGCTAATTCTGAGCTTCAACTATTTACGAAAGCGTTCGGTTCTGTCAGTTTTGGTGGCTTTTTGGAAGGGGAGTGGTGCACGGAGCCTTGTCAGGAATCTTGGGGAGTTCTAGGCCTTATAAGGAACATCCTGCTTCTGGAACTTTTCCCTATTGTGGTGACTGTTGAGCTGTGGGCTCACAGGCTCTGTAATAGACGGATAGTTTTCTGGTGCGATAATTTGGGCATGGTCCAGGTGGTAAATAATCAGGGCAGAATCACTGTTGGCTTTGAAGTTGTTGAGGCACTTGACACTCCTTTGCTTGCAAAGGAATATTGAGTTTAGGGTGCAGCATATTCCATGTGTTTCAATTGAGATAGTGTCACAGCTGCTGACACTTGAGACTCCTGGAGGGAGGCAGGCCAACTGGGCATAATAAACTGGGGTGGTCTTAGGATTGACCTTTCAATGAAACTCAGTAGCACAGGATAAAAGTAAAATAGAATTTATTCACAAAAGAAATATAATTAGCAAGGTCTCATATAAAGTCTCAAAAAGCACAGAGGTTCACATATGCAATAATAAGTATAGGAGAAAATCCCCAAATATATATATGCAGTCTTTAACATATAAAACCTAATGTGGTAGAGAACGCTGAGTCCAGTATGAGGCTAACCCCTCAGGATGGCATTGAGGACCTTTCCCAGGGTAGAACCCTGTAGTAATGGAAATCCATATCAGAGCGAGCCCTGCAGAATAATATAGTTCTGGGACAGGGCCGAGCCTTGTGGTGCAGTGAGAGATGAAGCAAACTTGAGCCTTGTGGTGTAGTGAAGTCGGAGCAGGGTTAAGCCCTGTAAGGTGATGAGATTCCAGAACAGGGTTGAACCCTGCGGAGTGGCTAGGGTTCAGAGCAGGGTTGAGCCTCGTAATGCAGAGAAGCTTGAAGCAGGGTTGAGCCCTGTGATGCGATGAGATTCCGGAACAGGGTTGAGCCCTGTGGCTTGGCTAGAGTTCGGAGCGGGGTTGAGCCCTGTGATGCAGAGAAGGTTTTAGCAGGGTGGAGCCCTATGACATGATGAGATTCCAGAACACGGTTGAGCCCTGCAGTGTGGCTAGGGTTCGGAGAGAGGTTGAGTCCCGTGATGCAAAAATTGATACTGTAATGGTGCAGTTGACAACTGTAACAAGGATGAGTTCAATATCCACAGGAACGGAAAGACAACAGGCAAAGTACATAGTGCAGCAAAATGAAGAAACCACAGTGGTAGAGCACTAAACAATACTTAGGCAATAGCAATGCTGGGCTTTGTAGTGCAGCGGGTAACTGGCATCAGAAGTTCATCTGGAATATAACAAATTCCACAGCAATCCACAGGCACAGCAGGGATCTGGCAGGAGTCCAAGAAAGACCTGAAAGCAATGTTGCACAGACAATAAGAGACACAGTAACAGGCTTTATACTAGAGGTCCGTGATCCATAGGAAGTTTCAGAACATGTGACCCAAATGGAATCAGGTTTGAAATAGTTACCAATCTAGGAATCCCACAACCTGACAACACCTTGGAAACAGATGATCACTTTAACACTCTATCCACTGAATGAGAAGCATGCCAGCAAGCAGGATAGCTCCTACAATGACCACAATGGAACTTTGGCAAAAGTAGTCTATTTGTATGTACTGAAATAGTCCCAGTCCTGACAGTACCCCCCCCCCCTTTTTGGGTGATCTCCAAACACCCACCAGGTTTTAAAGGGAATTTAGCATGAAAATTACGTATCAACTTAGGAGCATAGACATCAGAGTCTTTAATCCAAGATCTCTCCTCTTGGCCATAACCCTTCCAGTCTACAAGATATTGCAATTGATTTTGATGCTTACATGAATCCAGAATCTTATCGATCTCAAACTCCACACCTCGAGCAGTTGTTATGGGAGGTACTTTAGGCAAGCTGTCATGAAATTGATTAAGAATCAATGGTCTAAGCAAGGAGACATGAAAGGAGTTAGGTACACGCATGGTTGGAGAAAACTGTAACTTACATGCCACTGGGTTGATGATTTTTATAATACGAAAAGGACTAATATACCGGGGAGCAAACTTCATAGTAGGTACTTTAAGTCGAAGATTTCTAGTAGATAACCAGACACGATCCCCAACAGAATATTTAGGAACAGCCGAACGTTTTCTATCAACAAAGGTTTTATAATTCTGAAAGGCTTTCCTAAGACACTTACATACCAGTCTCCAAATTCCAGAAAAATATTGGAGGCTAGCTTTAGCTGCTGGAAAATCCACAGTAGGAATTGACTGAAGCTCAGGAACTCAAGTATGTCGACCAGTGTTGGCAAAAAAAGGACTTACACCTGTAGCAGACGAATAAGGAAAGTTATGAGCAAACTCAGCCCAAGGCAAAAAATCCATCCAATCATCTTGGGAAGAAGAAATATACATTCTTAAGAAGGTCGCCAACTCCTGGTTCACTCTTTCAGTTTGTCCATTTGACTGAGGATGATATGCAGAAGAAAACTGTAATTTAATTTGCAATGATGAACATAAAGCCCTCCAAAACCGAGCAACAAACTGGACACCCCAATCAGACACTATCTCAGAAGGAAGTCCATGAAGACAAAATATTTCTTTGATAAATATTTGTGCTACTTTGGGGGCTGATGGAATTCAGGCCAAAGGACATAAATGAGCCATATTGGTAAAACGATCCATCACTACCCAAATAACTGTACACCCCCTAGACTCAGGAAGATCTGCAGTAAAATCCATGGAAAGATGTGTCCACGGTTGGGTGGGAATGGGTAGTGGATGGAGAGGACCAACAGGAGACTGCCGAGAGGACTTATGTTGTACACACTTAGAACAAAAACGTATAAATTCTTGGAAATCTATTTTCATAGAAGACCACCAATAGGAACGTTGCAATAATGAATATATTTTATGAACCCCTGGATGTCCAAAGAAATGAGAATTCTGAGCCCAGGAAAGAAGTTTATCTCGTAACTCAGGTGTCATCAATAATTATTAATGTTTATAGTGTTATACTACACAACTATACTACACAACTAAAATTACCCCTTATTTTCCTACTAAATGAGGAAATAATATTATAATAATTAAAATACAATAATCCAAGTGTGTAAATAAATTAGTGTGGTGCCTAATATCAATAATATCATCCCTAAGTAATGAAATGCAAATCTGTGAAAAACTATTACATCTAATTAATAACAGTGCTAATACCAGTTAATATAGTAAAAATTAACAAAAATATATATATGTGTAATGATAAAGTGATATTTGACTATAAATTTACCCTACAATATTAAAGTAATAAAGTGCATAAATAATACAGTGAATTATATTATAAATCACCTGGTGAATAATATTAGCTTTATGTGTAACATAAAAATTTAGATATATTAAATTCATAATTATAATATTACTTAAAATTAATCAAAAATTAATAAATATAATATAATAATATACAGTAAAATCACTCTAATAGTGTAGTTCATTATAAAACAGATTAATCCCACTATGTTTAATACATCTTTACTGTTGTTCCTTTTCATATATTTATATATAAGTAAAATTCATAATTATTATTTATTATAGAAACATGGAAAAATTTATGTTTTCATTAAGACCCCTGGGTGTCACACTGTTCATTAGGAATATCAATCTAGCTTCTCTTTTAAGGAGTTCACTGGTGATATCTCCCCCTCTTAGGCCCAACTGAATTTTCTCCATTCCAAATGCCTGCAATCCTTTACTTCTACCCTCATGATATTTCAAGAAGTGTCTCGCCACAGTCGTAAGTTTCTTCATTCTCCTCTCATCCTTCTGTGCATTATTGATGTTATAGACATGTTCCATAATTCTCTTTTTTAATTGTCTCTTAGTCATGCCCGCATATACTTTATTACATGGGCAGGTCAAGCAATATATGACCCCAAAAGTGGAACAATTAATAAAGTCTTTTATTGTGCATTTGTTGTCATATCTGTCTTGAAAATGACTTTTCTTTACCATAAATTCACAGGCCTTGCAATGTCCACACTTATAGGAGCCAATATTTTGATCCTTTGATTTGTTTTTGACACCAAAGTGACTATGTGTCAAATGGTCTTTCAAGTTTCTTGATCTCCTCCAACTTATATCAATTCGGGGACCTAAGACAGTTGCCAAATCTTCATCTGTTTTAAGAACATAGGAATGTTTCTGGAGAATATGCCTCAAGACTTTCCACTGTTTACAGTAGGTTCCTATAAAGCGAATTGGTTGTACCTTCTCCACTTTTGGTTTTTGGTACAATAATGTATCCCTGGTCTTCAATTGGGTGTCTTTATAGGCTTTATTAATGATATTGTTACTGTAACCCCTTACTTTTAATCTTTCCTTTAATTCCTCCGCTCTTTTTTGAAATGTTATGTCTGATGAGCAGTTCCTCTTCATTCTGAGGAATTCCCCTTTTGGAACACTTTCCTTTGTAGCAGGGTAATGCGAACTATGGTAGTGCAGAATGCTATTCGTGGCCGTCTTTTTACGGTATACATCTGTTTCAAAATATCCTTCATCATTTATTTTAATCTGGAGATCTAGAAAATTAACCTGTGCACGATCTATTTCCACTGTTAATTTTAAATTGAGACGATTCTCATTGAGTTTCTCAATGAATTCCCACAAAAGATCCTCCTCTCCTTCCCAGACGATAAAAATATCGTCTATAAATCTGAACCATAGTATCAGTTTTTCAGTGTATCGGGAGTTTTCTTCTGCAAATACTACCTCATGTTCCCACCAGCCTAAATACAAATTTGCGTACGTCGGAGCACAGGTACTACCCATTGCAGTTCCCCGTACCTGCAAATAGTATTTCTCATTGAATAGGAAGTAATTCTTAGTCAAGATGAAATTCAATCATTTCAATAGGAAGATGTTAAATTCCTCATCTCCTGCTGCCATATCCATGAAGTACTTTGCAGCTTTTAATCCTGAATCATGATTAATACTAGTATACAAGCTTTCGACATCGCAAGTGGCAAGTATTGTATTGTTATTAAGGGAAATACCCTCTATTTTTCCCAATAGATCCATTGTGTCCCTCAAGTAAGATGGTAATTGAGTGACAAATTTTCTAAGATGTTTATCCACAAATTTGCTGGCTTTCTCACTCAGGCTACCTATCCCAGACACTATTGGGCGTCCTGGGGGATTAAGTTCATTTTTGTGTATCTTGGGTAACATGTAATAGGTTGCAGTTTTAGGGTTTTCAACCCAAAGAAAATCAAGATCTGTTTTGGTAATCACTCCCTCTCTATATGCACTATTAATCATATTATGATAAATCTTCAGAAAATTTGAAGTCGGATTGAAAATTAATTCTTTATAGCATTCCACATCTGTTAGTTGTCTTCTTGCTTCTTGCAGATACATTTGTCTAGGCCACAAAACAATATTTCCGCCTTTATCAGAAGATTTAATCTCTATATCATCCCAGTTCTTAATTTCCTCTAAGGCTTTTTGTTCTGCCTTACTGAGATTATGTTCTGTATATTTATCGGACAAAATACAGTCCAATTCTTTCGACACTAGCTTAACATATACTTCAACCTGTGGACATATTTTCATATCCGGTATAAAAGTTGACTGTTTTTTCAAAACTGGTTTTAATACAGTAGATCGGTCCTGACTTCCAGGTACATCCCTCTCTAGATCTTCTAGCATGGAGATTGCTATATTGTCTTCTTCATCTAAAATGATATCAGGTACAGTATGTTCTAAAGACGAAAACAGGGTATATTCTGATGGTTTTTTAAAGAATTTATGTAGGAGAAGTTTTCTTGCAAAGAGGTTGAGATCTTTTTCCCATTCAAATCTGTCAAAAAATTTTTTACGGGTGAAAAAGATAATCCCTTACTTAGTAAGGTGATATGTTCTTTATCTAGAATCTTATCAGATAGATTTATTATTCTGAGGTTATCTGGTTGATAATCTACCTCCTGTAGTTCCTCCTCTGTCTTTGAGGAGTTTCTTCCCACTTTGTTTTGTTGTTTTTCTTTCTTTCTCTTAGATCTCTGACCCCCTCTGCATGTTTTCTTGTAGCAGCCCCTATAGTCTCCTCTACTAATTCTATACCTCTCCCTAAAAAATTCCTTCCTCCATATATTGAATTGGATGCTTCATTATCTGAGGATTCTATTTCTGATGTTGAGAAGCCTATCAGTGATTCTTGTCTCTTTCTGAATTTATCACGATTCCACTTAAAGACAATATCTTGTGAATAGTCTTGTTTATCTCTTGACAATTTCCTTCTTTTTTGTTCAATTATCTGTTTCTCTTTTTGATCAATTTCAATCTTAAACCTTTCAAAAGTTTTCTGGAATCTTTCTAAACCCTCAAATGATTTCAATTTTTCACCTAAACTCTCTATTTCTTTAGTTTGTTTGTCAAACATTAGATTATCATGTTTGACTAAAATATGCATCAACTCCTGTGAGCACTTCAAAAGGGCCCTTTCCCACTCCTTACTAAGATCTTCTGTTGCTAGTTCATAGGCAGGGAACACCTTTGGTCTCAAACCTCTTGGAGTGAGGTTTTGTTTTAGGTAACTTTCAAAGGTTGTTTTACTCCAGAAAGTTTTACTTTGTTTCAACCATAAAAATTTCAATTGAAATAAATCATCAAGCCAATTTTCAGTGGTTCCTGTTGATATCTCATCAAGAGATAACTGATCTCTATTTATATTCATCTGTGACTGTCTATTTCCAATTTCTCGTGAAATACTAAAGGTGGGATCCCCCATGATCAATATTATATACTATTAAATATTGTGATAATAATTTCAGGAGATGTTCAAATATTACCCAAGAAGAAATAATACTTATAATAACAGTCAACTTCGTTCATTTGTCAAATTTATTACCACAAATTGTGTAGAATTTATTCTTTGTGCTGACCCAAGAGACTGCAAAGACACAGTATAAATCCAATATCCACAAAACAAAATTGGTCGCACTAAAGAAATATAATAACACACAATACCTCCCCTAATAGGATTCTTTAAGATAAATGCTCTGAATGAGTTGGGAGGGTGCTATTCCTGGACAGTAATTCTAATATACAATACAAAGGAAAAGTGGTCCATATACCGGAATGCACTAATGTGTCACTATATATAATATTAAAACATAACTTTTATTGGTTATAAGTATAAACACAAAAATAATATAAATTCAGCGAATTAAAATGATAGTAAAGTAAGAAAGTATTAAAATAAGGGCTGTAGTATTCTTGTATCCCATCAATGTATTAGTAAACTGTATGTGAATATTGTAGCTGTTTATATATTGTTACAACTGCAACAGTAGGCAACGTAATTGTGATAATAATGTATCTACTACCAGAAAAACAGATATAGTGTCTATCAATAATAATCTTGAAAAGACTACTCTGCACAGAGCTAGTCTTTAACCAGGAATATTAGGACAACCTGTTTTCTTTACCATTAAGGTGCCATTAATCACATTAGAATATTGGAGATACTGCTGTTTATCCCCTAAAACTGCTAATGATACCGGCTTTTACATGCTATAGCAACTGGGTACAAATATTTGATAACATCAACTTTATTATTTATTGGTTGATGTATTACATTCACAAATTAATTTCACTATGATATATATTTTGTATAATTTTGGGGGTTCGATATATGCATATATGAAGTGCAAATATCGAACCCCCAAAAAAGTAGTGGTTTTAAACATGGCAAAATTGTAGAAGTGTCAATTAATGATTTTAAACATAAGATCAAAGATTTTATTATATGTGGATCTAAAAATGTTGTGTATGCGATACAATGTTCATGTAATAAATATTATATTGGCCGCACTTGTAGGATGTTAAAAGTCCATATTACACAACATTTACGGAACATAAGAAATGGTTTGGAGATGCATGCGCTCTCCTCACATTTTAAGAAAATACATCATTGTTCTACAGATCATATAATAAAATTTCTTGGCCTTAAACAAGTTAAAAACAATATAAGATCGAGGGATATGGCATGTCAATTAGCCAAGATGGAGATGAAATTGATACATTCATGTCAAACGCTGTTACCAAAGGGATTAAACAGCGATTTTGAATTGATGAGGTATTATAATAGCTTTCCCTTTTCTGTATTTTATATATGTTTTTATAGTATGTCTTTTTTAACTGGAGTTTTTATTGTTATTTATTCCTAGTCTTTGAGATATTTTATCATATTTAAAAAGATTCTTTCGGTGGGGACTCAATGTTTACATTACTATGGCAACTACTATGGAAATGGTATCAACTTCCTGGTTACGTCACCAAACAGGAAGGATTAGAGTGACACCTAGCCTGAATCTCCATGATGATTGGAGTAAACAGGAAGTGATGTAGATGAGGACGCTCGTGGACACCCCCGAATGGTGATTGGTCCAGTACGGTATACGCTATACTGGCATTACCACAGCACACCTTGAAAAAGATCCTGGGCCGAGATCGAAACACATTGGTGGAGTGGAGGCCGGTCGTTGATACAGGAACGCTGTTTGGACTTTGAATAGACTCACTTACCTGTAAGTGCCATTGTCCGGACTTTCTATTCTGGCACTTAGGCTGTGATTGTCTTTTTAATAGACGCTTCCTGGGATCTTACCTGTCTATTTATGTCTTGTGTTTGAATAAATTTATTTTTTACTGGATATTCTCCGTGTCCACACCTATCTGCTATGGGAATATCCTGAGGGATCAGTGATAAGCTGTCCCACAAAGAAACCTTTATGTGATTATCTACACTTCGTCCCTTGTGAGTAAGGGTACGCTTTACTCGATGAAGATTGCATGTATGCTTGCTTATATATAAAAGATACCTTTATATATGGATACCTTGTGCCTTTAGTGTGAGTTGGGTATGATATATTTTTACAGAGCATGCCTTTGTGTTGGTGGTAAAACACTATATGGACGAGCAACTACCTACTATTGTGTGAAGTATGTCCTCCTGCATGTAAGGGGTGGAGAGCATTATCCACATTATTGCATCCATACTTTGAAAGTGTATATCAAATATCTAAACATACTACACTAACATTATATTTTTTATGTTTATTTTTTATATGCACGGAGAATGCAAGAAACAAAAGGAAAAGAAAACTTCTGAATACAGAGATACATGGACATTTAAGTATCTTTATTTCGTAGCACCAGAATCCACTGTCTTTTTTGTGTTTTATTCTGTATTTTTAAGCCTATAGATGGTGCTTACTGAGAGTGTGATTTAGGCTGCAATACATGTGCATCCTAGAGTGTTCACTATTTCATTTGCTTCAATGGAAGGAGTTCGTCGGAAGGTCAATATGGCAATTGGCCTTAGCCTGGGGGGTCGCGTCATATGGCACCCACGTTTGCGTTATGAAGAGGAGAGCTTTTATAGGCCTGACGGGGTACACCTCACAGGAGTGGGGCTAGAGCTGTTTATCAGCGACCTATGCAGTTTCCTGTAGGTTTCAAAGGGTCACAGTTTTTTGGCGGGCCTGGCTCTATGAACCAGGCTTTGGCGGGTAGCAGTGCTCCTGGGTGGCCTATTATTAGTGCAGGAGAGCCTGGGGGGGCATCTTTCCTTTGAGAGCAGCAAGTTGGTCACCGCCTAAAGGGAGAACCTGGTCCCTGTCCAAGGGAAAGGCTGAGCTGTGCCAATTAAGGTGGGATGGTACTGCCTCAGGTCAGTCTGCATGGGACGGGGATCCGCCCCTCGTATTTATTATTGATTTCCATAGGGCTGCGGCCTCGGAGCACTGCTTTCTTCCTGCCATCTTTTTCTAATTTCAATTCGATCAATAAATTCTGGCTGTGACCTCTTTTAATTGCATACATGTGTCAGTGTGTTCATTCCTATGTTTAAGTTAACAGAAAGGAATGGTAAAATAAATGGGTGACTTAATAGGCAGCTGCGGCTCGTTATCATATAGTCTCAATGTTCGTAAATTAATACTATTAACTCAGCAAATAAACAGCCAATCATTCAGAAACTGCAAGATATTCTACAAATGCCAGCATGCAATAACAGTCATGAGTTGCCAGTGATGCTGACACTTGGGGGTAAATTTACTAAGTATTGAGATAGGTCGAGATGACCATCTCGGGTGATCTATTGATTTTTTTCCCTGCTTCCAAATTTACTAAAGGCAAAGTCGGGTGAGTTAGAGAGAGATTTCTTCCATCTCACTCGTAAAACTCGGGTGAGATAGCAATCTCTAATCTTATCACCATTGGGCCAAATCGGAAGTACTTTTCACCTAAAACATACATCTCTCAAATTTACCAAAAATCAGGATGACAACCTTGGGTGAGATAGGAGCAAACTCTCTGTCAAAATAACTTTTCCAACTCTCAACCCCCTGAGCTGCGAGATGGTCAGAAACATACACAAATCATTGTGATTTGTGTATGTTTCTTTCTGTAACTTATAAAAATAGGGATAATTTGTAAAAAAAAAAAAAAAGACGCGAGGTCCCCCTAAAACACTAACCTGCCGCGGTCTTGCCAACCTGTCCAGGTTCTTAACATTACAGGGAAAAAACTGTGTAGGGATCCCCTGTAATGTAAGAACCAGCACAAACCAGTAGGGACAGAGCTTGTTTTAAATATACAGGAAAAAAAATTGACATGAGTTCCACCATATATTTAAAACCAGCCCTGGACCCATGCACTGCATATTTAAAAGCAACCCTGGGGGACTGATGCCACAGCCAGGGGTGATCTTTCGCCTGGCCCCCCAGCCACAGCATAAGCCCTGACCATTAGTCAGCCCAGGCCAGGGCTCCCTGGGGAGTTAGTGACCCCCCAATAAAGGGGTCACCCTCTCCAGGGCACCCCTGGCCTATGCTGATAGCCTGTGGCTATCCCCGCCACCCCTGGGTGGTGGGTGGCAGGTTGATTGTGTTAGGTGTAGTGTAAAAAATAGATTTATCATCATTCTGTTTACAGTGGAACTACAGGTCCCAGCAAGCCTCTCCCGCATGCTGGTACTTGGAGAACCACAAGTACCAGCATGCGGGGCATTAAGGGCCCACTGGGATCTGTAGTTCACCTGTAAAGAAATGGTTGAAAAAACACACAACACACCATGATAATAAAGCTTTAATGCACACATACATACTCACCTGTTTCCAGATGTTCACGTCCACTTGTCAACATAAAGTATCCCCATGATTTACCTGTAAAAAAAGATCCAATACTCACCTTTATGTCCCACGATGTTCTCCGCAGAGAAAACAAGATGGGCCCCTGATACAGTGTAACAGCATTTACTGCATGCTGTTACACTGCGTGGCCGCCGGCCAATCAGCGGAGGCTAACATGAGCGGCCGCTCATTGTCTGGGACAGACGTGGGCTTAGCCAGTGAGCGGCTCCTCCAGGTGGGTCCCAGCCAATGAGCGGCCGCTAATGTTAGCCGCCGCTGATTGGCCGGCGGCTCAGGACTGAAGTCTGCTCGATCCCAGGAGCAGACAGTAGCGCAATGTAACAGCATGCTGTTACATTGTATCAGGGGACAGTCTTGGATTTCTGCAGAGAACATCGTGGGACATAAAGGTGAGTATTGGATATTTTTTTACAGGTAAATCGTGGGGATACTTTACGTTGACAAGTGGACGTGAACATCTGGAAACAGGTCAGGATGTATGTATGCATTAAAGCTTTATTATAACGGTGTGTTGTGTGTTTTTTTAACCATTTCTTTACAGGTGAACCACAGGTACCAGTGGGCCCTTAATGCCCTGCATGCTGGTACTTGTGGTTCTCCAAGTACAAGCATGCCGGGGAGGCTTGCTGGTACCTGTAGTTCCACTGTAAAGACAATGTTGAAAAATATATTTTTACACTACACCTAACACAATCAACCCACCACCCACCACCCAGGGGTGGCAGGGATAGCCCCGGTCTATCAGCCTAGGCCAGGGGTGCCCTGGAGAGGGTGACCCCTTTATTGGGGGGTCACCAACTCCCCATGGATCTCTGGCCTGGGCTGACTAATGGTCAGGGCTGATGCTGCAGCTGGGGGTCCAATGAAAGGGCACCCCTGCCTGTGGCATCAGTCCCCCATTAGAAAGGGTCCAGGGCTGGTTTTAAATATAGGGTGGAACTCACATAATTTTTTTCTCCATATATTTAAAACCAGCTCTGTCCCTGCTGCCTTGTGCTGGTTCTTACATTACAGGGGATCCCTACACATTTTTTACCCTGTAATGTTAAGAACATGGACAGGCTGGCAAGCCCGGGGCTGGTTAGTGTTTTGGTGTGGGAACTGACGTCAATTGTTTTTTTTTTTTGACATTTTTCTAATTTTTACAAGGGAACACAAACAAGCAGCAAGCACATATCTCACTATGTGCTGGCTGCTAGCTTGGGAGAGATTTGCAGAGAGAAAACACTGCAATCTCGGGTGAGTAATCTCCTGCAAAACGAGTTACTCGGGAGAGATATCTCATTCTGCTTCACTATTGGCAAACTCGTTTAGCCTCAAATCGCCTGTTGGTAAATGAAAAGGGATTAAATCACCAAAATTTTTGACGAATTCCAGTGAGATAAATCACTTTGAAAAAACGGGACCATCTCGAACCTTAGTAAATATACCCTGTGTAGTGACACAAGAGGTTGCACTCAGTGGCATCACTAGGGGGGTGCGGGCTGCACCAGATGACACCTTCCAATGGGGTCAAACCAAAATAGCACCATCCGAGGGGGTGACACCAAAATGGCAAAGCTGCTATTTTGCTGTAGTGTGATCGCCCCCCGCACTACTGCACAGATAGAGGAGACTGCAGCAGCAGTCTCCCTTGTTCCAGGCTACTGACAGGGGGGAAAGGGTGGACCCAAGCCCCCCTGAGCCCCTCCAACAACACTGGGTCTGGATAATTAATACGTGCCCCCCCACCCTCTGGGTACCCCTCCTCCTGTAGTTACAATCTCTAGCTGAGCAGTTCTGGCAGAGACAGAAGCAGCAGTAAAATTTGTACCCATCCATTAAATTTATTACAATATTATGTTAAGCAATGAGGTAATATTATAACATTATACTGGGTAGTATTTGTTTCTATTTATGTGTTTTGCACTTTTTCTTTTTTTACCGACTTCCAGTGGCTTCGCAGCATAATGTATTCATGCATCAGAATGAAGCCTCTATGCATTCGTATGTATTATGATTAGGGGTGTGCACCGGCCACTTTTCGTGTTTTGTGTTTTGGATCTGGATCTTTCTTCGTGTTTTGGATCTGGATTGGTTTTGCCAAAACCACCCTTCCGTGTTTTGGGTTCTGGGTTTTGTGTTTTGGATCTGTATTTTTTTAAAAAAAAGCATAAAAACAGCTAAAATCACATAATTTGTAGGTTTTTCTGCTCCTATGCTATTATTAACCTCAATAACCTTAATTTCCACTCATTTCCAGTCTATTCTGAACACCTCACACCTCACAATAGTGTTTTTATGTCCAAAAGGTTGCACCGAGGTAGCTGGATGACTATGCTAAGCGACACGAGTGGGCGGCACAAACACGTGACCCATCTAGGCGTGAAACTGCAGTGGCAGACAGGATGGCAGTTTGAAAAACTAGGCCCCAAACTGTACATAATGCAAAGAAAAAAAGAGATGTAAGATGGAATTGTCCTTGGGCCCTCCCACCCACCCTTATGTTATATAAATAGGACATGCACACTTTAACAAACCAATCATTTCAGCGCCAGGGTCTGCCACACAACTGTGGCTGAAATGATTGGTTCATTTGGGCCCCCACAAAACAAGCTGGAAATTAATCTGTCCCTGCACAAACTGGCTCTACGGAGGCAAGATGTCATCCTCATCCTCCTCATCCACCGATTCCTCACCCTCTTCAGTGTGTACATCCTCATCCTCACAGAGTATTAATTCATCCCTGCTGGAACCACAGGTCCCTCTGTACGTTCTGGAGGCTGGTCTCCCTGGAAGAGTTGATAATTCATTTTATGAACATCATCTTCTCCACATTTTGTGGAAGCAACCTCCTACGCCTTTCGCTGACAAGGTTCCCGGCTGCACTAAACACACTTTCGGAGTACACACTGGAGGGGGGGCAACTCAGGTAAAATAGAGCCAGTTTGTACAGGGACCTCCAAATTGCTTCTTTTTCCTGCCACTACAGGTACGGACTGTCTGACATGCCTACTTGGATGCTGTCACCGATGTAATCCTTTAACAGACAGACGCACGCTTGTCGCTGCTGCTTTGAGGATGCAAGTGCGGCTACAGCCCACACAATTCACAAAGACAGAAAAAAAAAAAGAATATTTTTATTGTTTGTGGAGTGCACTTTGAGGGTTACACCACCCTTTAACAGACAGACGCACGCTTGTCGCTGCTGCTTTAAGGATGCAGGTGCGGCTACAGCCCACACATTTCACAAAGACCGAAAAAAAAAGAACAATATTTTAATTGTTTGTGTAGCACACTTTGAGGGTGTCACCACCCTTTAACAGACAGACGCACGCTTGTCGTTGCTGCTTTAAGGATGCAGGTGCGGCTACAGCCCACACAATTCACAAAGACAGAAAAAAAAAGAACAATATTTTAATTGTTTGTGTAGCACACTTTGAGGGTGTCACCACCCTTTAACAGACAGACGCACACTTGTCGCTGCTGCTTTGAGGATGCAAGTGCGGCTACATCGCACACAAGTCACAAACACATTAAAAAAATAGTTTTTTATTTTTTGCAGCACTTCGTGAGTTACACCACCCTTTAACAGACAGACGCACGCTTGTCGCTGCTGCTTTGAGGATGCAAGTGCGGCTACAGCCCACACAATTCACAAAGACAGAAAAAAAAGAACAATATTTTAATTGTTTGTGTAGCACACTTTGAGGGTGTCACCACCCTTTAACAGACAGACGCACGCTTGTCGCTGCTGCTTTAAGGATGCAGGTGCGGCTACATCCCACACATTTCACAAAGACAGAAAAAAAAAGAACAATATTTTAATTGTTTGTGTAGCACACTTTGAGGGTGTCACCACCCTTTAACAGACAGACGCACGCTTGTCGCTGCTGCTTTGAGGATGCAGGTGGAATCTAGACGGGATTTGGAACCGAGGACACACTACCTCCATCAATTGTCTAAATCCCACTGCACTAATGTCGGATACCGGACGCACGTCTAACACCAACATAGCAGTCAAGGCCTCAGTTATACGTTTTGCTTCAGGATGACTGCTGTCGTACTTCATCCTCATCGCTAGGGACTGTTGGAGGGTCAATTGTTTAGTAAAAGTAGTGATGTTCCTACTTCCTCTCTGGGATGATGAACAACTCCCAGCAGCAGCAACAGCACTAGTAGGAAGTGGTTCTTGATCTTTCCCTATTTTATTTTTATCAGAGAAAGTTTGGTCCTCCATTTATGTTATATTGATATATATACGTGCGGCTAAAGCGCACACAAACACAGAAAATATTTTTTTATTTTTGCTGGAGAGTAGTGCACTTTGTGGGTTACACCACCCTTTAAGAAATGAGCCAGCCGGCTCTTTACTTATGGGACACAGGCGCACGCTTGGCGCTGCTCCTTTGTTGATGCACGTGCAGCCACAGTGCACACAAGTCACAAACACAGAAAATATATATTTTTTTGGTTTGGAGTGTACTTTGGGGGTTACAGAACCCTTTAATGGTCAAGCCAGCTGGCCCTTTACTTATGACACAGGCGCACGCTTGGCACTACTTTGTTGATGCACGTGCAGCCACAGTGCACACAAGTCACAAACACAGAAAATATATATTTTTTTGTTTTGGTGTGTACTTTGGGGGTGACAGAACCCTTTAACGGTCAAGCCAGCCGGCCCTTTACTTATGACACAGGCGCACGCTTGGCACTACTTTGTTGATGCACGTGCGGCTACTGCGCACACAATTCACAAACACAGAAAATAATTTTTTTTTTGGTTTGGACTGGAGTGTACTTTCGTGGGTTACAGCACCCTTAACGGTCAAGCCAGCCGGCCCTTTACTTATGACACAGGCGCACGCTTGGCACTACTTTGTTGATGCACGTGCGGCTACTGCGCACACAATTCACAAACACAGAAAATTATATTTTTCTTGGTTTAGACTGGAGTGTACTTACGGGGGTTACAGCACCCTTAATGGTCAAGCCAGCCGGCCCTTTACTTATGACACAGGCGCACGCTTGGCACTACTTTGTTGATGCACGTGCGGCTACTGCGCACACAATTCACAAACACAGAAAATAATTTTTTTTTTGGTTTGGACTGGAGTGTACTTTGGGGGTTACAGCACCCTTTAACGGTCAAGCCAGCCGGCCCTTTACTTATGACACAGGTGGACGCTTGGCACTACTTTGTTGATGCACGTGCGGCTACTGCGCACACAATTCACAAACACAGAAAATATATTATTTTTTTAGCACTTGGGGGAGCACCCCTGATGGACAGAGCACCCCCTGGACAACACTACAGCACCCCTTTAGGACTGGGACACTGCACAGGACTTTGGAGTGGACACAGCCCCTATGGAGAACTGACTGCACAACACAGTCCAGCCAGCCCCTATGGACTTTGAAGTAGTGGACACAGCCCCTATTAACAACAGCAGCACAGCACAACACAGCCAGCCCCTATGGACTTTGAAGTAGTGGACAACAGCAGCACTACACTACACTACACTACACAGCCCTAACTCCCACCCTCCCTCTTCACTGTCCACAGCCGAGTGAGAAAATGGCGCCGATGCGGGTACCTTATATAGGATCGGACTCGGAAGGCGGGATGATGACGTTTTGCCTCGATTTCAGATCCGAGTCAGGCGGGAAAAGTCGAGCCTGACTCGGATCGGACTCTGATCGGGGGGGCTCGGGGGGGTTCGGATTTCAGAAATCCGAACCCGCTCACCCCTAATTATGATACCCATCTCCATAATCATGTGTATGTGCATAAGCATATAAAAATATGAGAAAAAAAAAGCAGAGTTGGCTAAATTTGCGTGCAGGCAAAGAAAAAAGTCTATTTGCGCTGATAAGACACCATTAATTTATAAAGTAGAATAGAATAATCAGGGTGTCTGATGTTCAATAATAAAATATATATATATATATATATATATATATATATATATATTTAATGATAAATATATATTGCATATAGAACATATTTATTCAGACAAGGATATGACTAGCCAAATTGCAAACATTTATATTTGAACATGTAACACATACATATGTACCAACTACCAACAAATACTACATATAAAAATACATAAAACTAATTGAACAAACAATAGTGATCACAATGACTCCATGGAGATCTCCAAGTCTAATCTATAAATGACACTGCTATTAAAAGGACTCAGGCCCTGATTCAGAGCCGGACGCTCTGACAGAGCGCTCGCTCTGAATCAGGGCTGTCCTTCTCTATTTTTAGAGCGGCCTCCTGGTTGCTCGCATAGCTGTGGGTGACCACCCACAGCTAGAGCGAGCTGCCAGGAAGATAGCCGTGATGGTCAAGACCACAAGACCATCATGACCATCGGGCTTGCGACAAGACCCTTGCGGTAGGGTCTCGTTGCCGCAAGCCCAAGAGTGCTTTTGGCTCTGACAGTGCCAAAAGCACTCCCACTGACATCACTTGTGATGTCAGTGGGGCCGGCCCTAGATGGTAGGCGTTCCCATGGCCCCGGCCCACCCTCCAAAGGGGGCGTGCTGTCAGTCAACATCGACTGCACACCCCCTTTGTAGCGAGACCCGGAGCGACGGCTTGCCCGTCGCTATCCGGGTCTCGCGCATGCGCACGATGGAGCCGGCTCCGTTGTGCGCATGTGCACTGGGCCAACATCGACCCGCTTGCGAGCGCATAGCGCTCGCGAGCGGGTCTGAATTAGGACCTCAGGCCATATATTCATAAAATATCACTCCTGGTTTTAAGCCACAAATCAGATGCAAATGAAAACTTAGGCCCTGATTCAGACCCACTCGCAAGCGGCTGTCCGCTCGCAAGTGGGTCGATGGTCTGCACTGAGCATGCGCACGACGGAGGGAGCTCCGTCGTGCGCATGCGCCAGACGCGACAAGCGAAGGAAAGTCCTTCGCTCGTTGTGTCTGATCAAAGGGGGCGTGCTGTCGATGTTGATTGACAGCACGCCCCCTTTGGTGGGCATGCCGGGGGCGTGCCTCCCTGATGGGGGCGTTCCCAAGGGAACGCCTCCCGTCAGAAGCCGGCCCACTGACATCACTAGTGATGTCAGTGGGAGTGATTTTGGCTCTGATAGAGCCAAAATCACTCCGGGCCTTCCGGTTGAAAACCTCAAACGCAGGCTCCGGCTCGCAGTTTCGATGGTCGCGATGGTCACGACCATCGCGGCCATCAAACTGCACGCGTATAGGCTGTGGGTGGTGACCCACAGCTATACGAGCGTCCAGGTGGACGCTCCATTTTTATGGAGGGTGGCCCTCATTCAGAGCGTGCGCTCTGCTCAGAGCGTACGGCTCTGAATGAGGGCCTTAGTCACCACTCTCCACTAATGTTAGTAGTCAGCACTCAGTATGCTGTGTGGGATTAGGCAGTCCTGAATATCTCCCGTGCTGTAAAGAGTAGTGCAGTGGCTGCGCTTGCATGCCGCCTGTATATCCACCTGCAGGGGTCCGCCTAGGCCACAAATGCTGATGATAGAATTGGACATCAGTAGCCTCTATATTCCAGATGGTATGGAGGATTCCCCAAGTGTACAGCAACAACAATGGAAAGTGTATGGCAACCAGTCCCAGCGATGGCGAAGGGGTGAATGCGCTTAGATAACAATTATCCAGACGTGCATTCGCATATGGTTTTGGATCCTCTAACTGGTTTCACTCCTGTATAGAGGGAGCTTTTTCAAAGAGTGATTTGCCATTCAGTCTATACGACCTTCTAAAGCCCATAGATAATTGATAAATTGAATTCAAGTGTCCATCATTGATTAAACCTACACCTGTTCCTCAGATCAGTTGCTTTCATTTAAATACATACATATTACTATCACATAGGTTAGAAAGATATTGCAATCACAATATAACACCCACATATTAAAAAAATCTATATGTTAAATTGATATTCAATAATATGAAAAATCACTATAAACGTAAATAAAGATGAAAATAAAAACAAAAATCCACCTGCAACAGCCAAAAAACTGTATACAGAGTAGAACTCATGACCTTGCACATGCCAAGCCATTTCTCTACCATTCCACTACTAACATTCTGACTGAAATGACTGAAATGACTGAAATGACACATTCTGACTGAAATGCTGCAGTAGATCTGTATATTACAAAACCTCAACGCATCAAAACACGGGAGAAGGTACCATAATGTATTTATAATTTGGAAAAGCTTTAAATTGATACATTTGCGTGCAGCCCTTGTACGTTCACTGAAAGTGTTATGTGACCCCCCAGCTGAAATAAATACCCACCCCTGTATTAAAGCTTGATGTCCAGTGATACCTATCACCTGGTTTTGCTGGCTATTGGTATTGCTGGCTAATTTCTCTGCAAATCATGGGGAAGTCTATTCAAGAAAAATTGTGGTAGTAAATGTAGTGCCACATTGTTCTTTATGTGGTATTGGAAGATTGTTAGAGAAAAACGAAATGTTTTTCCCTATTGGATGTTTACTTTTCATTAAAGTTGTTTTTTCTATTACTTTTTTTTTTAAATCAAAGTAGAAATAGAAGCCAATGTCCAGGTAAGTGTAAGCCATACAGTATATAGTAAGTTTTATGGGGCACATCCACTAGCAGACTTTGAAATGACTTCACAATTACGACATTATAATCGTGCAGTCGTTTGACAGTCTGTGCTGTGCCTACACTGAATGATCAGTCGTTCAGTGTAGGCACATCAATCATCCCCTAACAGGCTCAACCTGACTTTATTGTCAGGTTGACCAGCATGTTCGGACAATGATTGATGTCAGAAACGACCAGCGGGAGCGGGCAATGCTGGTCGTTTCCGACATTAATATGCCTGATTCATGCACGATTCATTAGCGATTGAACGATAACTACATCATTTTGTTCAATCGCTCATAGAAATCATCAAAATGTGTGCCTTAAGCTGTATACCAGATTATACAGACTCGTAGTAGCAGAAACTTTTGTTTTATAGACATTACACTGAAAAGACGAGATATGATCAATGTTACATAACAGATATCAATAATTAATCATTTATTGTTTTTACAGATGAAAAAAGTTGTGTATTTTGTAAAATTTTTAGTCTATTAGCGTTACACTGTATTCCAAATTTAGTAATTGCAAAACACGTGATGAAGATTAGATGGGGAGCAGAAACTATTACAATAACAAAACAATTTCCAACAATGTAATATATTATGGTAGCGATGATGGTAATAAGAAAGTTTAGAAGGATCCATACTTTCTTCACCATGCTCAAGTTATATTGATTTAAAAATTATTTAAGGTCTAAGGGGTATATTTACTAAAGTGTGGGGTTTTGGAAATGGAGATGTTGCTCATAGCAACCAATCAGATTCTAGCTATTATGTTCTAGAAGGTACAAGATATTTGTTAGGTAGAATCTGATTGATTGCTTTGTGCAACAGCTCCAATTTAAAAAAAACTGTAATTAAGTAAATATACCCCATAGAGTAAAAACTGAACATGAACATATAAAAGAGACAAATATTCTAAAATAACATTATAAAGAAAAATGTAAATTGAATTATATAGGAATATCATACTGTACCTTATATCTGTAGATGTATAATAATGGAAGTGTCCATGCACTGGACAATTTCTACAAGTAATGAAGCAGCACAACAAAAGAACTAAGCTTTATGTCACTTCTTGGCTCAGCTTTCAGCTCATAAACTATCTTGCAAATTACGCAACACAGTAACACAAACTTGATTCACCCCTGATTCACATTACACCACATAGTAGTGTCCCTTACTCATGTATGACACACAGCACTGCCCCTTTTACACAATGCCCACATTTGTGCCCCTTATACCCAATGCTCACAGTAGTAGTTCCCCTAATACACATAATTCCCATGGTAGCAGTGCCCCTTATACAATGTCCACAGCAGTAGTGCACCTTACACATAATGACCACAGCAGTAGCGCCCCTTATGCAGTACCCACAGTAGCGGTAGTTCCCCTTATTCATTGCCCACAGTAGTGGTAGTGCCCCTTATACAGTGTCCCCAGTAGTGGTGCCCCTTATGCAGTGCCCCCAGTAGTGGTGCCCCTTATGCAGTTCCCCCAGCAGTGGTAGTGCCCCTTATGCAGTGCCCCCAGTAGTGGTAGTGCCCCTTATGCAATGCCCAAAGTAGAGGTAGTGCTCCTTATTAAGTGCCCCCAGTAGTGGTGCCCCTTATGCAGTTCACCTAGTAATAATGTCCCTTATGCAGTTCCCCCAGTAGTGGTAGTGCCCCTTATGCAGTGCTACAGTGGTAATGTTACTTATGCAGTGCCCCCAGTAGTGGTAGTACCCCTTATGCAGTGCCCACAGTGGTAGTGTCCCTTATTCAGTGCCCCTAGCAGTGGTGCTCCTTATTCAGTGCCCCCAGCAGTGGTGCCCCTTATGCAGTGTCCTTAGGAGTAGTGCCCCCTGTAGAAATAATGCACCTGTTTGATTTGTAATGTTGGAAATTCTGTGTCTATACAGGTGTTGTAATTTTCAGAGTTGTTAGGCACCAGTGCTTAAACTGATCCTAGAGAAGTGGTGGAACTCACCCCGTCTCAGCTTTTTTTTTTAAGTGAAAGAGTGTGCCGTAAAAGAGTGGCGTGGTCTTAAAAGAAAGGACGTGGTCACACAATAGTATTCCCAATTCAAATTACGCAACACAGTAGCACAATCTTGATTCACCCCTGATTCACATTACACCACATTGTAGTGTCCCTTACTCATGTATGACACACAGTACTGCCCCTTTTAAACAATGCCCACATTTGTTCCCCTTATACCCAATGCACACAGTAGTAGTTCCCCTAATACACATAATTCCCATGGTAGCATGGTAAACAATGCCCACAGTAGTAGTGCACCTTACACAAAATGCCCACAGCAGTAGTGCCCCTTATGCAATGCCCACAGTAGCGGTAGTGCCCCATATTCAGTGCCCACAGTAGTGGTAGTGCCCCTTATACAGTGCCCCCAGTAGTGGTGCCCCTTATGCAGTGCCCCCACCCCAGTAGCGGTGCCCCTTATGCAGTTCCCCCAGCAGTGGTAGTGCCCCTTATGCAGTGCCCACAGTGGTAATGCCCCTTATGCAGTAGTGGTAGTGCCTCTTATGCAATGCCAAAAGTAGAGGTAGTGCTCCTTATTAAGTGCCCCCAGTAGTGGTGCCCCTTATGCAGTTCCCCCAATAGTAATGCCCCTTATGCAGTTGCCCCAGTAGTGGTAGTGCCTCTTATGCAGTGCCCACAGTGGTAATGCCCCTTATGCAGTGCCCCATTAGTGGTAGTGCCCCTTATGCAGTTTCTCCAGTAGTGGTAGTGCCCCTTTTATGCAGTGCCCACAGTGGTAATGCCCCTTATGCAGTGCCCCCAGTAGTGGTAGTGCCCCTTATGCAGTGCTACAGTGGTAATGTCCCTTATTCAGTGCCCCCAGTAGTGGTGCTCCTTATTTAGTGCCCCCAGCAGTGGTGCCCTTTATGCAGTGTCTTTAGGAGTAGTGCCCCCTGTAGTAGTTCCCCCTTTAGAAATAATGTCCCCATTAGTATTGCCCCTGTAGTAATTCCCCCAGTAGTAGTGTCCCAATAGTAATGTCCTCGAGTAAATGCCCATAGTAGTAGTGCCCCCAATAGTAATGCCCCTGAGTAAATGCCCCAAGTAGTAGTTCCCCCAATTTTAATGCCCTTGCATAAATGCCCCCAGTAGTAGTGCCCCCAATAGTAATTCCTCTGTGTAAATGCCCCCAGTAGTAGTGCCCCAATAGTAATGCCACTGAGTAAATGTCCCAAGTAGCAGTGCCCCCAATAATAATGCCCCCAAATACATGCACCAAGTAGTAGTGCCCCCAATAGTAATACCCCCGAGTAAATGCCCCCAGTAGTAGTGCTCCCAATAGTAATTCCCCTGAGTAAATGGCCCCAGTAGTAGTGCCCTAATAGTAATGCCAATGAGTAAATGTCCCAAGTAGCAGTGCCCCCAATAATAATGCCCCCAAATACATGCCCCGAGTAGTAGTGTCCCCAATAGTAATACCCCCAAGTAAATTCCCCCAGTAGTAGTGCCCCCAATAGTAATGCCCCAGAGTAAATGCCCCAGTATTAGTGCCCCCAATAGCAATGCCCCCAAGTAAATGCCCTAAGTAGTAGTGCTGCCAAAAGTTATGCCCCCAAGTAAATGGCCCCAGAAGTTGCCTAGGGCCACTTACACAGAAAAAAAAACAAAAAACAATACTGTGTTTGAAAAATGACAGTTGAGAGCTGATTGGCTGGCACCTTATCACTTTCTTATCACTTTTCACTCTGTCTCCTAACACTGCTTAGTAAATAGACCCCCTAAAAAATTTTAAACACCAGGGTGTGCCTATAGCATCCAAAGTATGCAAAGGGCAGCATTTCTGGCAGCAGGGTGCCGATCCTGGCACCCTGCAATGCAAAAGTACAGCTCGTGGGGTGGCGACAGTGCCGCCCACAGAGACTCTGTGTGAGGTGGCACCACTTGGTCATACAGTACAGTACAGTACCTTCTGTAGTTATGTAGTACTGTATATAATGTACTGTATATTTTTTTTACCATACTGTAACATGTTGGGCCCAATGCCAGCTTCACAGACTACAGTAGTTTTTGTACTACAGTATACTGTATTGGTTTGTGTCGTTATTCCGGTAGAGACTTGTCGTTCAGTAGGATTTTTGGTACAGTATACAGTAGTCCAATTGTTTACAAGGCAAAATTATATGTTTTTTTTTTAAAGGCATCAGCTCTCCCAGCCCGGGCCCAGTGACCTTGCCAGGCTGCGTAAGTACAGTAGTGTACACTACAGTACATTGTCTCCTATCTCGCATCGCCAACCTCTTCTACTTACACACTAATTCTTTCTGTTACAGTGTTAAAAATAAATAATTGTGAAGTCTGCTCAGCGTTTCTGTACACTTAAAACTTCAAACATCATTGTCTTAGTAACATTTATCTTTACAGGTACAGTATGTACTGTAGCGTTAGGTATTTGGGTAGTCTCTGAATAATTCCCATGTGGTGGGCCTCTTTCTAATCCATGATGCCTTCTAGGCCAATTTACCCTGTTCCTGTGTATGTACTGTATAGGGTAATTTCTCCCATGTACCTGAGAATAAACTCTATTTTCCTTCTTGTACTGCCCCAATCTACATTTCCTGGCCATACTGTACAGTACTGTATGTCCTACTGTATTTGTCCACATGTATTTCACTTACTGTACCTGACTGTGGCTGTCTTTCCTTACCATACCGTCCACTGTACTGTAACTTTGCTGCTGTGGATGCTGTTCCTGTAGGGCCTGTGCACTCAGTCATTCATTTCTCACTTTGCATTTCCTTTCTCTTGGTTAGATTTTTATCATGGTCAATAGCTGATTCCCTAAGGGCATCTACCATAATCCCTCTCCAATTTGGTGGTCTGAACTCTTATTTTCAAATTCTCCTTAAGGTCATCCATAAGAACTGAAACAGCCACTTCCCTGTGATCCACATTGTCTTTTATGTCAGATAGTGTACAGTACTTGGCCATTTCCAACAAAGCTGTTCCAGCTAATCAGCGCTTTGCCCATTGAAGGCAAAGGGATTTTCAAAAATGGCCACTTGTAGCAAAACCTTGAGATCTGACAGTTGATCGCAAGGTTTTGCCTCGGGAGAGGGATCCGGGGCAGGCAGTTAGATCCGAGCTTTGGTCAGATCACCGTGGATGCCCGAAATTCAGGTGGGTTCGGTTCTCTTTTTGCTTTAAGGAGAAAATCTTATGCCAATCAACAACTACAGGGAAGTACATTTTTAACTGGGTGTTAATGTTAAAAATGTTCTCCTGATTATTCTCATCAGTTAAAGGTTTGTCTTATTCCAGTTGAGTATATAGGAAAGATTCCTGGACTGCACACCCTAAATATATATAATGGGAGGTGCTACCTGATGAGACTAATTGCAGGCACAGAAGCAGACAAATCTCAGGCGCACAACTCCAAATTACTGATAATATATAAATGCAATAAAAAAATCACTATAGTGTCCATGTCTGGGAAAGCACCGACATTGACGCAAGTTAGTGCTCTAAAGTATGTACTGTAATACAGACATCCCACTTTCGCTGCATTTGATTCCCGACCCACTGGGCATGCAGAGTGCTGTGATCTTCCATATGCCATGGCATAGTGCTACATGGTGTATGGCTTGACTCCCCTGGGCATGCACCAGAAATCCCATTGCAAACCCTCTACTGGGCATGTGCCAGAGATCCCATTTGTAACCCCTCAGAGCTCACAGTCACTACAGCACCAACCATGCAGATATTGACACAAGTTTGCGCTTTAAATGCACAGTCAGTTTGTAATACATAGATCTCTCTCTCAAACAGAGCTCACTACCAGTTACTGAAGTCATGAGAAAACACTATAGTGTCCAAGTCTGGGACAGCACCAACATTGATGCAAGTTTGCACTTTAAAGTATGTACTGTAATGCCGACATCCCACTTAAGCTGTTTGACTCCCGACCCACTGGGCATGTGCAGTGCTGTGATCTTCCATATGCCATAACATACTGTAGTGCTATATGGCGTACTGTATGGCTTTGCTCTACTGGGCATGCACCAGAAATCCCAATGCAACCCCGCCACTGGGCATGCACAAAAGATCCAATTTGTAACCCCTCAGAGCTGTCTGACAGCCACCACAGCACCAACCATGCAGACATTGACACAAGTTTGCACTTTAAATGCACCATCAGTTTGTAATGCAGAGACCTCTTTCTCAAACAGAGCCCACTACCAGTTACTGGTCATGATAAATCACTATAGTGTCCTAGTCTGGGACAGCGCCAATATTGACGCAAGTTTGCGCTTTAAAGTATGTACTGTAAAAAAGACATCCCACTTTCCATGTGTTTGACTCCCGACCCACTGGGCATGTGCAGTGCTGTGATCTTCCATATGCCATGGCATACTGTACCGCTATATGGTATACTGTATGGCTTGGCTCCAGAAATCTCATTGCAACCCCTCCACTGGTCATATTCCAGAAATCCCATTTGTAACCCTTCAGAGCCGACAGCCACCACAGCACTGACATTGACGCAAGTTTGCTTTTTAAATGCACAATCAGTTTGTAATACATAGACCTGTCTTTAAAACAGAGCCCACTACCAGTTACTGGTCATGAGAAATTACTATAGTGTCCAAGTCTGGGACAGCACCGACATTGATGCAAGATTGTGCTCTAAAGTATGTACTGTAATACAGACATCCCACTTTCGCTGCATTTGACTCCCAACCCACTGCGCATGTACAGTGCTGTGATCTTTCATATGCCATGGCATACTGTAGCTCTACATGGTGTACTGTATGGCTTGGCTCCACTGGGCATGCGCCAGAAATCCCATTGCAACCCCAGCACTGGGCATGCACCAGAGATCAAATTTGTAACCGTTCGGAGCTGGCTGACAGTCCCACAGCTCCAACCGTGCTGACATTGATGCAAGATTGTGCTTTAAATGCACAGTCAGTTTGTAATACAGAGACCTCTCTCTCAAACAGAGTTCACTACCAGTTACTGAAGTCATGAGAAATTACTATAGTGTCCAAGTCCGGGACAATGCCAGCATTGAAGCAAGTTTGTGCTTTAAAGTATGTACTGTAATACAGACATCCCACTTTCGCTGCCTTTGACTCCCGACCCACTGGGCATGCACAGTGCTGTGATCTTCCATATGACATGGCATAGCCCTACATGGCGTATGGCTTGGCTCCAATGGGCATGTGCCAGAAATCCCATTGCAACCCCTCCACTGAGGATGCACCAGAGATCCCATTTGTAACCCCTTGGAGCTGGCTGACAGCCTCACCTGCACCAACCGTGCAGACATTGATGAAAGTTTGCGCTTTAAATGCACAGTCAGTTTGTAATACAGAGACCTCTCTCTCAATCAGAGTCCATTACCAGTAACTAGTCTTGAGAAATCACTATAGGGTCCAAGTCTGGGACAGCGCCAACATTGACATGTTTCTGCTTTAAAGTATGTACTGTAATACAGACATCCCACTTTTGCTGTGTCTGACTCCTGACCCACTGGGGATGCGCAGTGCTGTGATCTTCCATATGACATGGCATACTGTAGTGCTACATGGCATACTGTATGGCTTGGCTCCTCTTGTCATGTGCCAGAAGTCCCATTGCAACCCCTCCACTGGCCATGCACTAAAGATCTAATTTGTACCCCCTCAGAACTGGCTTACAGCCACCACAGCGCCAACCATTCAGACATTGATGCAGGTTTGTGCTTTAAATGCACAGTCAGTTTGTAACACAGAGACCTCTCTCTCAAACAGAGCCCATTACCAGTTACTGGTCATGAGAAATCACAATAGTGTCTAAGTCTGGGACAGCACCGACACTGATGCAATTTTGCTCTTTAAACGCACAGTCAGTATGTACTGTAATACAGACATCCCACTTTCGCTGTGTTTGACTCCCGAAACACTGGGCATGCACAATACAAATAGAATCGAAATGGCATACTGTAGCGCGACTAGCTTTGTGGTAAGTGGGTACAGTATTGGAGCACCATACAATTCTTTCTTGAGCACACAGTGGCATAAAGTAGCATAGAAATGCCAGGTGGTGGGAAGTTGCGGATAATGTATTGAATACTGAATAACTGAAGATTTAAAAAGAAAAAATTCTATATTATCAAGATCTTGAACCCATGGGACAAGAAGATGGGAGAAGCAGTGAGACTAGGCATTAGGCCCCTAGGCCACATGCCTCATACCATTACCACAGTAGTTCCTAAAGTAATGAAATCACTACAATGTCTAAGTCTGGGAGAGTGCCGACAGTACTTACATTGGTGCAAGTGTGCAATTTCAACTGCACAGTCAGTGTGTAATACAGAGCTTAATTATTTCAAATGTTATTAGACATTATTCTACAGCTTTATTATACATTTCTGATTCCATGTGGAAAACGCTGTAATACTGTATAGTGTACCGAATCACCGATTCTGTCAGCCAATCATCGGGAGGTGATACAGAACATGCATTGGAAATCAGATGCATGCGCTGTGTAGCTTAGGAAAAGTGACACCTGGTGGACAAAAAGTTGTATTACACGTTATGACTTTTTTCCAGCGCTACACTACGCTACATTACCAAACTTTCTGTGTGGTGCGACTCATGGCGTGGTATGTGGTGTGCCTTGCATGGCGTGCTACATAGCATATGGAGCAACAAACTAGCTGGGCACATCTGTAGTGCCATTTGTGGGTGGTAACAGGGGAAGGTGCTTGTGAACGGGGGAGTGGTGGTGCGAACTCAGGCATGTCTGGGCGTCAAAATGGAGTTCAATGGACATCCGTAATTAGCATGGAGGCATCAATGTACACGTCACTTGGTTGTATTTCAGCCTGCAGTGATCGCAGTGCTTGCAGTGGGGTATTGTCTACCTCAAGCACTGCGTGCAGCTCCGATATCTCTCGATGTTACTGATTAATCAAACACTTCCAGGAGTTGACGTGTGCTAAGAAAGAAAAGTGGGCCTCTTTACACTGGCATGCGCTCACTCTGCCATCGCTTTCTAAAACATAGAGGACATCCTTATGTCGGACAGTGCAATCGTGGATTTGCATTTCTAGCCCCTTACAGCAGCTAGAGAGCGCAGCTTAATGTCTGGGTATGAATGAGCTCCAAAGTATTTTTTGCAGGTATAAACTCATCTTTAGGGAGTTTTTTCAAAAAGTTTGTTAAATTGTGAATGTCCTTTTTAATATACTGTGTCAGTGACAGGGACTGACACTTTGGAGGCTGAAGTGCTTGGTTTGTTTGGGCCCCCACAAAACAACCTACCAATGGGCATAAGATAGCTAACTGTTGTTAATCATGTCTACAGTTGGAAGATGTCATTCTTTTCCTCATCTTCACCCTCATCAGTGTTGTTAATATCATCAGAGAATATTATCTCACCCCCACTGGGATCCACCATTACCGAAGTTTCTGTATTTTGTTGTTGTATTTAGCACAAAAGGTCTTCCTCATAGATTTTGTAGTTTATTTTTATGAATATTAGTTTTTTTTACAAATTTAGGATACAGTCTCCTTTACATTGGCCCTCATTCAGAGCCGTACGCTCTGAGCAGAGCGCACGCTCTGAATGAGGGCCGGCCTCCATGAAAATGGAGCGTCCTTCTGGACGCTCGTATAGCTGTGGGTCACCACCCACAGGCTATACGAGCGTGCATTTTGATGGCCGCGATGGTCGAGACCATCGCGACCATCGAAATTGCGAGCCGGAGCCTGCGGTTGAGGTTTTCAACCGCAAGCTCCGGAGTGATTTTGGCTCTATCAGAGCCAAAATCACTCCCACTGACATCACTAGTGATGTCAGTGGGCCGGCTTTTGACGGGAGGCGTTCCCGTGGGAACGCCCCCGTCAGGGAGGCACGCCTACCAAAGGGGGCGTGCTGTCAATCAACATTGACAGCACGCCCCCTTTGATCGGACACAACGAGCGAAGGACTTTCCTTCGCTCGTCGTGTCTGGCGCATGCGCACGACGGAGCTCCCTCCGTCGTGCGCATGCTCAGTCCAGAACATCGACCCACTTGCGAGCGGACAGCCGCTCGCGAGTGGGTCTGAATCAGGCCCATTGTCTTTAAAATAATCATCCATTCTTTTGATGCTTACTGTATCAAATTGAGACACGGTAGAGGTGTCAACTTTTGGGCAATTCTTTTGCTATAAAGTTTACATAATGGTATTTCAGTCTGGTGTGCTGTATTTCAGTCTTGTGTGCTGAATTCACTCATCCTCATCACCAGTTGGTCTCTTGGGAAAGGTCAGTATTTTCCTGGAAGCAGCATTAACAGGAGAAGCTGAAGCAGGACACATAGTCATGTCATGTGCCACTTGAGCTGACAACTTACTTGCAAGTCGCACTTTGCATCTCTTTAGATCTGTGACAGTTGGAAAGAAAAACATTAAACAGGACTTAAATCTAGGATCAAGCAGGGTTGCCAGAATATAGTGATCCAACTGCAAGATGTTGCAAACCCTTTGGTCTTGGTGAAGGGAATAAAAAACTTGTTCTACAAGCCCAACATAATTAGTAGAATTGCTTCGTTTCATTTCCCACTTTGGTTTACTTAGTTAAATTACTAGAAAAGCAGCTAACAGAAGCATCTGACTCACTACAGATCGCAATGTTGTTTTTATGCACGCACCACAGTTGCTAATATCAGTGGTGCTATTTAATTTATTACATTCACATTGCGATCACAGCCTGACATAAGGATGCCCATTTCTCCTTACTCACATCCGTATACTAAGGCAACATAGCTAAACAATCGGTAACATCGAGTAACATCGGACTCATATGCACACTTGCACAAGCCTTGACCTTACTCAGAAATTGCTAACAGCCACGCATGCTATTAGTGCTGTGGCTGCTTATGGCCATGCAGTGGATAATTTATTCATGCCCCTGCAATGGTGTTGAAACAAACTGGCACGCCTGCATTTGCCCGACCACCCCCATCACCAACCACAAGTGGCACTTCCTGTACATCACTGTGCTCTGGGTCTGCATAGCCTCTGCAATCGCAGTTCCGAAAGCAATTGCTAGTTCGTGTACTTGCACTGCAATGTATGCGCAGAACGCAACAATACACAGATTGCATGAACTCACTCCATTGGTTACTATTTCAAATGGTTTCCATATCTTGCATAAAACTGAGAGTATTCTCCACTGTGCTGGAGTAAGCTACATTCCCCCTCCTCTCCCTATGTCATGGCTTGTTGTATAGGTTTGGATGACTTGCTGCCTTTCATCCATTCTCTGAAGAATATAAAGGGAGGAATTCTACCTGGTTACTATCTCTTGCTTCAGTTGGTGAAATGGGAAACTGAACTATTCTTGCAGCTACTGCAATCTTTTACATGTGGTTGCTGAATACCAAAAATCCCCAAAATTTTACTGGCCACATTCCGTATGTACTACACATACCTGTCAGCTTGAAAGAAATTCGGAACCACCAAGTTTATTGTGTGTGAAAAACATTGTACATGTTCAAAATCATCCAGTTGTAATGCACGTACAATGTTACTTGAGCTATCAAAATTAACAAATCCTGAAGAGAGTCTTAGTGGGATAAGCAATTTTGCTATCACATCAGTGTATTTTTCCAATAGGTTGACTCTTAGTGCAGCCAGATTCTTTGTATTTATTAGTGATACAGAGAGTAGACTGTGAATGAGCTTGTGAGTGTAGCCTGTGAATGAGCTTGTGTTTTTGTGTTAGATACTGCTGCTGCTGAAGGCAACACACCCACCCAGTGGGCTGTCACAGTTATGTAATCTTTAGTTTGACCAGGACCGTGTTGCAGTCTGCTTAGGAGGATCTCCTTCTGAGGTGCTGAAAGGTGAGGTCCCGGGTTGACAAAGGAATCGGAGGTGAGAGGCCTGGATGTATGTCCTCCTCATCCACAAATAACAGATGTTGAAGAGACCTGACCAAAGACGCAGAATCTAACTTGCAGAGAGGTGTTCACCAGTGACCCCTTCAAGCAGGATATGTGTCATGGCCTTTTGGTCAGGTATCCGATACAAGTGGGAAATGGAGAACATAACACCAAGGAGGCCCAGGATAATATACTTCAGTGTGAAGCTCTAGTGAGAACCCTGTACCCTACTGGTACTGTATTGGCACAATGGAGTAACTTCCCAGAATAGTATACTGGAGGGGAATGAATAAGGCCCACTGTGGACCTAGACGCACCACTGGCACAGGAGAGTGATACTTGAGCAGTACTCAGATGTTGTACTGAGTACACAGGTTTAGAATCCAGATGCACCACTGGCACAGGAGAATGACACGTGTTGTATTCAGGTGATGTACTGAGTACACGGGCTGAGAACCCAGATGCACCACTGGCACAGGAGAATCACTTTGAAGAGTAGAGATGGAACACCAGAGATGACTCATGAGAGGAAAGGAGCAAAGAACCTGGAATGCGGTAACAGCAAGCCTACACTACTAGTAACTAGAGTTGTGCACCGACCCCTGTGTTTTGGTTTTGTATCTGGATCTCCCCTGGTTTTGGATCTGAATCTGGTTTTGGATGTTTTGTTTTCGTGTTTTGGTTTTGGTTTTGGATCTGGATTTTTTCTTAAAAAAATCATAAAAACATCTAAAACCACATAATTTGGACCTGTTTTTGTCCCTACAGTATTATTAACCTTAATAACAATGATTTTCAGGCATTTCTAGGCATTTTTAACCACCTCACAGCTCACAATATTGATTTCACTATTTTTCACCAATATAGGCCAAAGGCTGCAGCTAGCTAGCTGGCTGGCTAAAGTAAGCAACAGAGCAGCAGCACAATCGCATGGCAGTTTAAACAAATATCAGACATCTATGAAACATTACCACACAGCAGTGGCAGACAGGATGGCAGTTTAATAAACTATAATAATGTCAGACGGCAATGCCCCAAATTGTGCCAAATGTAAAGGAAAGAGGTGCAAGATGGAATTGTCCCTCCCAACCACTCTTATGTGGGATATTAAAAAAGACATGCACAGTTTAACAAACCAAGCACTTTAGCCACTAGGACTGACACTTTTGTGGCTGAACTCCTTGGTTTGTTTGGGCCCCACAAAACATTTTTTGGAAGGACAACCTTCAATTATTATTGCATGAACTCGCTGCAAATGACGTAACAGGGAGAAGGTGCCTAGATAGTTAACGTCCCTTCCTCTGCTAACTTTGGTTTTACAAATGGAACAGATGCCTTCACAACTGTAGTCAGAATTTAGATTAAAATAATTCCACACCCAAGACGTTGCTTTTCTGGCTTTCTTTTTATCATTACCAAGAACTGCTGCCACTTGTGGCTGATTTATGCAAACCACATCCTTATCATCAACATCCACATTAGCGTCAGATAGGACACAAATTTCCCCCTCATCCTCCTTTTGCACTTCCTCCACACTATCATCCTCATTTTTTATTGTTTCACCATCTAATACTAGCACAGCTGTCATGGCGTCAGTGATCCGCTGTGAAACTGGGTGACAGCTGTTATACTTACTTCCTCTATCAAAGGACTGTTTAATAGTCAATTGTTTTTTTAAATTACTTCCGATCATGAACAAAGATGTAGGTGATGATGCAGGTGTTGGTGTTGGAGATCAAAGGCGCTTGGATCCCACAGAGAGGAAGCAGGTAGGTGACAGTGGACTTGTTACATTTTGAGTTTTGGAACTTGGCGACATACACTTTGGAACTTGGCGACATACACTTTGATATTTGATGAATGCGCTCCAAGTGACATAAAAAGGAGGAGGTTCCTAGGTGGTTTAGTCCCTCCCTCTACTCACTCTTGCATGGCAATGGGCACATATGGCTTGACAACTGTTGTCTGGATTGGGATGGAAATAATTCCACATGTGAGAAGTAGATTTTTTTGTCTTTTGTCCCGGCATGACAGCAATGGGCTTTGGATTTTTCAAACCATGGGCAACAGCTGTTGCCTTACTTGCGCAAAGGACATCCTCAGCATCAACATCCTCATCACCAACATCTTCATCATCAACATCCTCATTATCCTTAGCGCCTTCAACTACCAAAAATATCCTCCTCCTCCATGTGCAATTCCACAGAAGCATCCTCAATTACTACATGTGCAAGATGTTGACTGCCCTTCCCAACATTTACAGAGGGCACACAAATGTTGGAACTTTGGGGATCCTCCAGTACACTAGTATTTAGGTCAGGCTCACACATGGCAACCGCGGGCACACTTGCACTCTCCTCTGGGAATTGTGATTTCGATTTCTCAGGGCACACAGTTGGTTTTCCTGGAGCTGTCTTAACAACTTTCACATTTTTAATTGGACCAAAACCACTACTACTACAAGCATAAGGGCTATCAGCAGTCTTCATAAATAAAGGCTAAGGCCTTATCCTTTCCTTTCCACTTCATGTAGTGAATGGCATATTGCCAATTTTTTGTTTATCTAAAGGCTAATATCCTTTCAATTTTTTTTTCTTAACTTCAGTAAAACTTTCTTTACCATATCGATGGCGTGACTTAAGCCCTGGGGCATGGGCCTTCATAGAGGACGAGGAAGTTGACGGCCTTACACTGCTGGCGGCAGCTACAACAAGTGGTTCTTAGCCTTGCTCTCCTGTCATGTGACAGCCCTCCATATTTTCTGCAGTCTTGAAGCAGTGTCACAATCACCGATAGTGTAGCCAAGGTGTGGTTAAAAAAATTCACACACGTGCAGTCATGCGCACACACAAAAATATTAGAAAAAAGACAAATGATGATTTTTATTTTTTGTCAGCTCCAGAAGAACTTGGGCCCAGAGCACCAATTGAACATGACTGGAGTCGGGCAGCACAAGGTTGCTGGCTGGCTTTTGTGCGCTACTTCATTTAAGGCTAACACCCGTGCACACATAGAAGAAAAAAATATAAGACACTTTAACTGGTTTTTTTTGGAGAACGACTGGAGTCGGGCAGCACAAGGTTGCAATGTGCGTTGCTGGCTGGCTCTTGTGCACTACTGCGGTTAAGCCTAACACCCATGAGCACACACAGAAGAAAAAAATATAAGACATTTTTATTGTTTTTTTTTTTAAGACTGACTGGAGTCGGGCAGCACAAGGTTGCAACTTGCGTTGCTGGCTGGATCTTGTGTGCTACTGCGGTTAAGCCTAACACCCACGAGCACACACAGAAGAAAAAAATCTAAGACACTTTTATTGTTTTTTTTTAGAACAAATGGAGTTGGGCAGTACAAGGTTGCAACTTGCGTTGCTAGCTGGATCTTGTGCGCTACTGCGGTTAAGCCTAACACCCACGAGCACACACAGAAGAAAAAAATATAAGACATTTTATTTGTTTTTTTTGGGAGAAGGACTGGAGTTGGGCAGCACAAGGTTGCAACTTGCGTTGCTGGCTGGCTCTTGTGCGCTAATGCGGTTAAGCCTAACACCCATGAGCACACACAGAAGAAAAAAATCCAAGACACTTTTATTGGGGTTTTTTTTGGAGCACGACTGTAGACGGGCAGCACAAGGTTGTTGCAACGTGCGTTGCTGGCTGGCTCTTTTGCGCTATTGTGGTTAAGCCTAACACCCACGAGCACACACAGAAGAAAAAAATATAAGATACTATTATTGTTTTTTTCTGGAGCATGACAGTAGTGGGGAAGCACAAGGTTGTTGCAACGTGTGTTGCTGGCTGACTCTTGTGTGCTACTGCGGTTAAGCCTAACACCCACGAGCACACACAGAAGAAAAAAATATAAGACACTTTTATTGGTTTTTTTTTAGAACAAATGGAGTTGGGCAGCACAAGGTTGCAACTTGCATTGCTGGCTGGCTCTTGTGCGCTACTGAGGTTAAGCCTAACACGCACGAGCACACATAGAAGAAAAAAATATAAGACACTATTATTGGGGTTTTTTGGAGTGCGACAGTAGTCGGGCAGCACAGGGTTGTTGCAACGTGTGTTGCTGGCTGGCTCTTGTGCGCTACTGTGGTTAAGCCTAACACTCACGAGCACACACAGAAGAATAAAATATAAGACCCTTTTTTATTTTTTATTTTTTGTAGCATGACTGGAGTCGGGCAGCACAAGGTTGTTGCAACGTGTGTTGCTGGCTGGCTCTTGTGCGCTACTGCGGTTAAGCTAAACACCCACTAGCACACACAGAAGAATAAAATATAAGACACTTTTATTGTTTTGTTTTTTTAGCACGACAATAGTCGGGCAGCACAAGGTTGTTGCAACTTGCATTGCTGGCTGGATATTGTGCGCTACTGCGGTTAAGCCTAACACGCACGAGCACACACAGAAGAAAAAATTCTAAGACACATTTATTGTGGTTTTTTTGGAGCACAACTGTAGTCGGGCAGCACAAGGTTGCAACGTGCATTGCTGGCTGGCTCTTGTGCGCTACTGCGGTTAAGCCTAACACCCATGAGCACACACAGAAAAATATAAAATACACTTTTTTTTTTTACTGTTTTTCTTTAGGAATCCAGAACTTGGGCCCAGAGATGGACACAGCACAAGCCCAGGACACAGCAGACAGCCCAGATGGATCAGCACAGTGACAGTGACAGCACCATGTCCAGAAACCAGAATGGATTAGCAGACAGCACAGTGATATTGACAGCACCATGACCAGAGACTGGAATGGATCAGGAGACAGCACATTGATAGTGACAGCACCGTGACCAGAGATCAGAATGGATCAGCACCAGCCCAGGACACAGCAGATAACACCAGCACCTCTCCCAGCCCTACACTACCCACCATCCCTGTTCAGTCTCCACAGCCGGAGTGGAAATGGCATCCATCACGTGGTCCTTTATATACTACATTGATCATAGAGATGAAAGCTTGCAAACCGCGAAATCTCCGACTCTGTGGTTTTGCCTTGGTTTTGAGATCTGAGTAATGCAGGAACCTCCAAGCCTGCTTGGATCCGACTCGGATATGCTAAATTCGGGTGGGTTCGGTTCTCTGGGAACCAAACCCGCTCATCTCTAGTTTCAAGCCGCAGATGAAAATACAAATGGAAATATGAAAACTTGTATTAACACCACTCTCCACTAATGTTAGTAGTCAGCACTCAATATGCTGTGCTGCAAATTAATAGGCAGTCCTGAACACCCCCCATGCTGTAAAGAGAGGTGCATCGGCTGCAATTGTAAGCCATCCGTGTATCCACCTGCGGGAATCTGCCTGGACCACAGATGCTGACGCTGGAAGTGGACGCCAGTAGCCTCTGTATTCCAGATGGCATGGAGGATTCCTCAAGTGGACAACAACAACAATAAAAAGTATATGGCAACGAGTCCCAGCAATGGCAAATGAGCGAATGCACTAAGATAACAATTGTCCAGTCCTGCATTCGCATAGGGCTTTGGATCCTCTAACTGGTTTCGCTCCTGTATAGAGGGAGATTTTTCAAAGATTATTCTATTTTTATTTAATAATAAATGGTGTCTTATTAGTGCAAATAGTAGGCCAGTATCAGAAAGATCAGGCTCACACATAGCATTCATCAGAGCCGCACTGCGGTTAAGCCGCAAGGCCTAATAGAGCAGGATGTCCACTACTGACATCATGGGGAATCTTTTTTCTCAAAAAGACCTCCGTGGGGCTTACAATGTGATCGTGGGATGAGTGGAAAACAGCATTCAACACCAGGGATGGTCATTTTGAGTATTTGGTGATGTCTTTTGGGTTGTGTAATGCATCAGCTGTTTTTCAGAGGTATGTCAATGAAATTTTCAGGGATGTCCTCTACAAATATGTTGTGGTTTATCTCAATGAAATTTAAATTTTTCTGAGAATTTACAGTCCCATTGATTTCATGTCAGAGAGGTTTTATCCCTCCTTCGTGACCGCTGCCTGTATGGGAACATCTCTAAGTGTCTCTTCAAACAATCCTCCATGCCATTTCTGAGACGCATCATTTCTGGACACTCCCTACAGATGGATCCAGACAAACTAAAGGCCATAAGGGACTGGTCTCAACCGAACTCCTTAAAAGCCATTCAGCAATTCTTAGGTTTCTCCAATTAGAAGATTTATTTTGAATTTCTCCACTATGGTTGCCCCCATCATGGCTCCTGTCCCACTGGCCTCCTGCAGCAGTGTTGGGTTTTCAAAATTTCAAAATAGGATTCTCCACAACACCAATCCTTCACCAACCACAGCTTCAGAAACTTTTATTTTGGAAGTTGACACCTCTTCAGTGGGTGTGGGAGCCATACTATCTCAGACAGCTGAAGATGAGAAGAGTCATCCATGTGGGTTCTTTTAGTGAAAATTCTCTACAGCCGAGAAGATTTATACAATCGGTGACCAAGCATTATTGGCATTGCAATTAGGACTGGAGGAGTGGAGACACCTTTTGGAAGGCACTAAATACCATGGTCACTGTCATCACTGATCATAAAAATTTTGTTTACCTCCAGACAGCTCATCGGTTAAACGCCAGATAAGCTGGCTGGTCACACTTCTTTTCTAGGTTTCACTTCAAGCTTCATTGTCATCCTGGAGCTCTGAACAAGAAAGTGGATACTCTTTCTCAATCCTTTCTGTCTCCACAAGAGGAGGAAGACTAATCTCAAGTTTGCCCTATTCTGGATCCTCTCGTCTTTGCACCCACTTAACTCGTGACTCCTCCACCTGGCAAAATCTTTGTGGCACCACAACTGTGAAAATGTTTACTGACATGGGCCCATGCCACTCTTTTTGATGGTCATTTGGGCATTCTCAAAACTTTTTTTACAACAATCCTACTGGTGGCCTACTATGAAGGAATATGTTCAAGATTTCATTGTGTCTTGTGACAAGTGTGCCCAGCATAAAAATACCCGCAATAAAAGTCGTTGGTTTGTTGTGTTCTTTACCTGTTCCAGATGCTAATTGGACCCATCTATCAATGGATTTTATCTTGGAAATACCACCTTCCAAGGGATATAGGGCCTCATTCAGAGGCGGTCGGAGGATGCAAGTGGTCGCTCAGAAACTGGGTGGCCACTTGCATCCTGACCGCCTGCCTCTGTTTCGGTCGTTAGGGTGTGGGTGATGGTCACGATGGTCAGAGACCATCACGACCATTGGGGCTTACGACAAGACCCTAGGGTAGGGTCTCACTTGTCGTAAGCCCCGGTGAGCTTCAGACTCTGTCAGAGCCGGAAGCTCTCCACTGACATCACTAGTGATGTCAGTGGGGCCTCCCTCAAATGGTAGGTGTTCCCATGGGAACGCCTCCATTTGGGCTGCCACCCCCCTGGCCCACCTTCCAAATGGGGCGAGCTGTCAATCAACATCGACAGCTCGCCCCCTTTGGAAAGAGACCCGCTACAACCGGCGCTGTTGGTCATAGCAGGTCCCACGCATGCACATGAAGGAGCCAGCTCCCTCGTGCGCATGCGCACTTGACAAACATCGAGGCGGCCGTGTGGTCGTAGACCGTACGGCCGCCTCTGAATGAAGGCCATAATACCATCTGGGTGGCAGTAGACTGATTTCAAAAATAGCTCACTTTATTCCCCTAGTTCAGCAGTTCTCAAACTGTGGGTCGTGACCCCAAAGTGGGTCGCGGCCATCCCAGCATGGGGTCGCGACTCACATGGGGTCAGGTTGATGACTCCTCTGATCTCTCTGCCAGTGATCTGAGGAGAGTGAAACCAGTTGAACTGTCTGTTATTTCAGACTCCTCGGATCACTGGCTGAGAGATCTGAGGAGTCATCAGGTAGCCCCGCCCCCACCCTAGTGCTCAGCGTCTCCTGTCCTCCTGCCCAGCAGCAGAAACCGACACACAGGAAGCAAGCCTCAGCAGCAGACAGACTCAGTGGAACCAGCTCCCGGACTCTCTCTGCAGTCTGTGCAGATGTTCTTATGTAAGTGCTGCCTGGGGGACCGTTGCTGCCAGGGTGGGGGGACACAGAATGTGTAATGATTGCTGTGGAGGGGGAAGAAACATCAGCAGGGCAGCATGAAGAATGAGGGGAGTGCTGAGCACAGACCCCATGGGGGAACAGGGGAGTACATAGTGTGGGGGGAAACAGAAAATAAATGAATTTATTAAAAACCCACTGCCTCCCCCTTGTCATCCACTGCCTCCCCCCTGAAACAAACTGCCCCCTCTGTCTTTCTCACTTACTGCCTCCCCCTGTCACCCACTGCCACCCTCTGTCTCTCCCTTTCACCCCCTGCCTCCCCCTGTCACCCACTGGGTCTTCCTCTTACCCACTGCCTCCTATTTCACCCTTTGCCTTCCCATGCACCCACTGTCTTTCCTGCCACCATCTGGCTGTCTCTGCCACCCTTTGCTGCTTCTTGCCAGCCACTACCGCTCTCTGTCACCACTTCCTCACCTGTCACCCACTGCTTCTTGCTGCCTTCCACTGCCTCCTCCTGCAACCCACTACCTTTTCCTGTCACCCACTGCTTCTCCCTGCCACCCACTGCCTCTCCGTAACCCACAGACACCCTCTGCCTTTCCCTGTTCTTCCCTATTACTCTCTGCCTCCTACATCACCTATTGCCTCCCCAGTTACCCTCTGCCTTTCCATGCCACTCTCTGCTTCACCCTCTGCCACTATCTGCCTCCCTCATCACCCTCTGGTTCTCCCTGTTACCCACTGCTTCCTATGTCACCCTTTGCCTCTCACCACCTCCCCAGTCACCCACTGTCTCCCCTGCCACCCTATGCTGCTCCTTGCCAGCCACTGCACTCCCTGCCTTTCCATCACCTTCCTGCACCCTCTGCCTCCCCATCACCCACAGCTTCTCCCTATTACCCTCTGCCTCCTATATCACCTATTGCCTCCCCAGTCACCACCTGCCTTTCCATGCCACCCTCTGCCTCACCCTCTGCCACCATCTTCCTCACCCCTGTCACCCTCTGTTTCTCCTTATCACCCACAGCTTCTCCTCCTACGTCACCCTTTGCCTCACCAGTAACCCACTGTCTCCTCAGTCTTGCATGGACAGGGGCTTCAAAAAGAGCTCATCCCTGCAATGTGTAAAAAATGAAATGATCGCATTATTGGACACCTCACAGTTTTATGTCTCCATAGTGTTACTGTGCATCAGCGGTCTGCTGACCATGCATGTGTGGCAGTCATTCTGCAGTAACATGCTGGGGTCCTGTAATAATTTTTATTGTTAGACGGGGTCCCAGAGCAAAAAAGTTTGAGAACCCCTGCCCTAGTAGGTCTTGCCTCTGCACCACAATTAGCCAAAGTTTTCATCCGTGACATTTTCTGGCTTCATGGGTTGCCCAAGGAGATAGTGGATCTGATTCAGACCCGGTCGCTAAGTTGCACTCGCTCGCTCTGAGTGATTTTCGCCCATCTGCGCATACCTATAATTCTCAGTACCCGTGCGCAAGCCAGTCTTTGCGATCTGATTTTGGTTGCTCGTAAGCTACTATCAGGTCGCTGCTTTAAGTGACAGATAGTGCCATTTGTGGGTAGTAACAGGGAAAGGTGCTTGTGAACAGGGGAGTGGATGTGTGAATGCAGGCGTGTCAGGCCGCCAAAACGCTGTTTAAAGAACGTGCATAATTAACAATATAGCATCAATGTACACATCACCTGCATGTATTTCAGGCCACACTGATCGCAGTGCTTGCGGCGGGGAAAGGCAACCTCAAGGGCTGCAAGCAGCTCCGATGTCTCCCGATGTAACCGATTAATCCTACAATTCCGGGTGATGACGTGTGTTGCGAGTGGAAAGGGGGTGCCTTTAAACACTAGTGAGAGCTCATTGCCATAGCTCGATAAGACATAAAGGGCGTCCTTATGCGACGCAGTGCGAACGCTTAATTTAAATATCCGGCCACTTTTTGCCTGCGAGCGACCGCATCATGTATCTGATCGGGGTGTTCAATTTGCGGTGAACTTTTGGAGAGTTCTTTCTGCTTCCTACGGGATTAAGTTAAAATTCTCACCCTCAAACAAATGGCCAAATGGAAAAGGTGAATCAGGAGTTGGAGACTTTTATCAGACTTTTTGTGTCTTTCTCTGAAGATGACTTTGTCGATTTATTGCCTTGGGTGGCATTTGCCCACAACTTTAAATATCATTCTTCATCAAATTCTACTCCATTTTGTGTAGTGTATGGTAAACATCCACGAGTACCAGATTTTGAGGAACTACCTCCCATGGAATTTCCAGCCATTACTAGCCTTGTAAATTAATTTGCAGATATATGGCAAAATATGCATTGCTCTCTGATAAAGGCTTCCAGTAACTACAAAAGATTTGCAGCATGGAAACTTCTCGCTGTTCCACTTCTGAGGGTTGGAGATAGGGAATGGCTGTCATTCGTTTAAAAGTGCCAAGTATGAAATTTGCTCCATGCTTCATTGGACCATACCGCATTCTCAAAATTATTAACCCAGTGGTATATATATTGGAACTCCCTCCTCAGTTGAAAATCTCCAACACCTTTCATCATTCTCTGTTGTGTCCATTAATTCTTAATCAATTTCAAAATTCGACACCCAAGATGCCTCAGGTTCAGACTCAGTTGGGAGGCTAATTTGAGATTGAGAAAATTCTTGATTCTCGGCAGTGGTCAAATTGTCTTCAATATCTTATTGATTGGAAGGGATACGGACCTGAAGAATGGGCATGGATCAAGGTCTCTGATATCAATGCTCCTCAACTGGTTCAGGCTTTTAAAAGAAAAATTCCTGATAAACCTTGTGGGTTCACGGAGTCCTCCCTGAAAGGGGGGATTACTGTCAGGTTATGGCCCAGGATCGGCCGTTACTCACCCCAGCACCGAATTACCCTGACCTCTCAAGCAGTCAGACATATGGTGCGTTGGCGAGTGATGCACTGAGGACTATACCTTTAGGATCACTTGGACTTCTATGTGCTGCCCGGGGACTTGGTTACTGTGGTTGCCGTCATGGGCACAGCCGTGACAGTCATTATCACCTGACTGATCCTTTGCCCAATGGTAGCGTGGTTGCTGTCAGCTGATGCAGTCCTCCAATGGACTTCTACCTTAGTGTATATAACTTGATTTCAGACAGCAGGAAGTTTCCTGTACAACGTTGTTACTAGTAATATATATATATATATATATATATATATATATATATATATATATGTGTGTATATATTTATATATATATATATATATATATACATATATCTTTTTTATTAGTGCCTAATCTCTTGTTTTTGTTCTTTCTGATACTGGGTCTAAATCAGCATGGACCACAGTTGCTAATACGCACACAATTGGCTGATTGCAAGGTTCTGTGCATGCATTTGCATTGCAGTGCGCATGCGCAAGCCGGCCACTGTGATCTGGAATAGGCTAATCAGACCCATCGCAGAGTGATTGACAGGAATTGCAGTTTGTGGGTGGTGACATGAGGGTGGTCGGCCAAATGCAGGCGTGCCAGTGCATTTGAATGCTGTTTCAGGGGTGTGCATATATTATCCACTGCGAAGCCTTACTCAGCTTGAGGACTTATAGCGTGCGCTGAAGTTAGCGATTTTTCAGTCTGGTCAGGGATTGTGCAAGTTTGCGTGAGGCTGTGATGGTACTCGATTGTACCGATGCGAACGCACAGCTAAAAGGGCCATGGGAAACAAAATATGCAATCAGAATGATAGCAGGCACTAGCCATCACAGTGATTGTATGCACAGGCAGTGGCGTAACTAGGGCAGGGCGAGCGGGGTTCGTGCCCTGGGCGCCGTTGGACCGGCGTCGCGAGGGGGTGCCGCCAGCCACGGTACCGGCCCGCCCACCATAGATAGCCAGTGTAGCGCCGACCGCAATGAGTGCGGTCAGCACTACACATTTGCACAGGACCAGCGCTAGGCTTCCAGCGCCGGTCCTGTGCTGCATGCCTGAGCCCATTCCCTCCCCCTGAGTGCTTGCCCAATAGTGCCAGGAGGCGGGCTCAGGCTGTGCATAACACACGCATCGCCGCCAGCGATGGCGGCGATGCGTGTGTTAAACAGCAGCCAATGAGAGTCAGATAGACTCTCATTGACTGCTGCAGCACCCACTGCAAGAGCCGGACTTCCGTCCGGCTCCTGCAGTGGGTAATGGGACTGACGTCATGACATCATGACGTCAGTCCCATAATGCTGAGCGCGCCAGCCCGGGCGGACTGGAGGGTGGGAGTGGCATTGCGGACAGGAGCAGGAGCAGCGTGGAATCAGGTAAGTATATTTTTATATATATTTATTTATTTTTAAACCTATCTGCACAACGGGGGAGGTGTGGCTACTACTGGGGGTGCCATTGGGAGGACCTCTACTGGGGGGGGCTACTCTACTGGGGACTACTACTTGGGGGGGGACTACCACTGCGGGCATTCTAAAAGGGGCCTATTACTAGAGGCACTGCACTCGGGGGACCACTACTGGGGGCAATAATAGGAAGGGCCACTACAGGGACCACTGGATAGGGGGGGGTCACTACTGGGAGCCTGCATCAGGGGGACCACTACTGGGGGCTCTGCATGGGAGGGGGGGGACACTACTGCTGGGGGCACTATATAAGGGGCTTACTGCTAGGGGCACTGCGGGGACCACTACAGGGGGCACTAGATAGGGGGGATCACTACAGGGTGCCTGCATAAGGGGACCACTACTGGGAAAACTGCATGGGGGGGACTACTGCTGGGGGCACTATATAAAAGGGCACTGCATAAGGGGATACCACTACTGGGCGCACTGCATTGTGGGGACTGCTACTGGGGGCACTGCATAAGGGGGAACACTACGTGGGGCACTGCATTTGGGGTGGCCACTACTGGGGGTACTGAGTAAGGGGAACTAATTGGGGGCTGTATAAGAGGGACCACTACTGGGGATACTGTATAAGGGGCAATACTATGGGCCTGCATGAGAGGGACCACAACTGCATACTGGGGGTACTGTATAAGGGGTACTACTGGGGTTAAGGTGCATATGGATAGGAATGTTCAGTTTGAAAATAAAGGGGTGTGTCATGTTGACATGCCCCATTTTTAAGTGACCACGCCCATTTTTTTTGCCGCGCGCGCACATGGGGGGGAGGGCTCCCTTTTCAAATTTGCCCTGGGCTCCAAATACCCTAGTTACGCCACTGTGCACAGGTTACCATTAAGCAAGTTATGCAACAAAGGTATGAAAGCAAATGCACTCTTGGAATGCAGACTTTGTAATAATAGTTTAAATAAAGTGTGTTGTTTTCTTTGTACACTGATATTTTTTTTTTAAGTTTTAAGCACATCAGTAGTATTTTTTTTTTAAACATGTTTTTTTTATTTATTTTACTTTAGATACATACCTTCATTGTCTTAGTCAAAGTATGATTGTTTTCAATCTATACTTTTTAATTGGTTAAAATGTAGTCTGTTATAATGTAGTGCGCCAGACATGTATACATCAAAACCTTGACAAAAACACTTGTGAATGTGTCTATATTAAATATCATGCCTATATAATAGCACAAACATGTTTTTTTTCTGGGTCAAAATATCACAAACATATCAGAGTGTGTTTTGCATTTTTATTTCTTTGTACTTACACTATAAAGTAAACCAAACTGAATTTTACAACAAGTAATAGCTTTTGAAAAAATAAGAATATTAAAATAAATTAAGTAAATCAAATTTGGGCATTTTCACAATCAAGAATTCCTGGAAGGATTTGGAAGTGGAACACACTTGCAGAAGTGTGATGGTGCTGATTCTGCTACTGCAGCAAATGTCCCTACTCCACTTTTTCCCACAAAATATTCACCTCTAAAGGCACAAATCCACTAGACGACAGGCAAAAGACTGCACGATTACTACACTGTAATCATGCAGTCAATTGTCTGTCTGTGATGTGCCTTCACTGAACGAGCAGTCGTTCAGTGAAGGCCCATCAATCATCTGCAAACATGTTGAACCTGATGATATTGTCAGGTTGTACAACATATTTGTACGATGATAGATGTCTAAATGACCAGGGATGCGCACTCCCATTTTTTTAAACAATCTGCAAATGATTTACAAACTATTTTCAAACGTTTATTGAACGATTATCGAACGATAACGATATTGTTATCTTCAATCGCTCAATTTAATCGTCTAGTGGATGTGTGCCTTAAATGTGTCTGCCAGAACTTCAACAGACCAAACATGTGATGGCAAGATACCAGAACCAGGTATTAGGGTAGTGTCTAAATCCCCTTCACGGAGAGGACCCTGACATTATCAGCCAGTGTCCAGCATCATTCCCTACCATCCAAGTGGGCATAGAGGGGGAATATAACCTTGTGTCGAGCTACCAAGCCCGAAGCGTGGTGAGCACAGCGAGCCCACGAGGGTACAACTTTGTTCTCTAAGTGGGGACAACTTACTTGTTTAGCTGGCCTTAATGGCATGAACTACACTTCTGCCCTCACTCACATCACTTCCAGGTCCCTAGCATAAAGGGAAAATAAGTTCTACCCAAGTATTAGTAAGAGTGAGGTGCATCAAAGAGGCAATAATGTTCAGATATAGTAGGCCAAAGTTACAAAAAATCATGGCATGATCTGGCTTTAAATTGTCAACAAAGTTCATACTGTGCAATGACGCTTCGCAGCAGACTCAGGACCTGACTTATCACGGATCCGGATGGACCGTAATGTACCCTGCCCAGAGCTGGTTCCTGGCTAGGCAGGGCACTGGTCCACCTCATCTGAGCTTGCACTTGGGCCAGGAAGTCTCTCTTTTATCTCCCTAAGATCTTGGTGAATTTCCCTTAGAATGGAGGTTTCCTCCCACATGCTGGTCTGGATTAAGTTGCGCTTTGACTCAATGGCTGCAATCTGTTTTTCCACTGCCACCTTAAGCCCATTGATGATTTCAACAAGTGTAGCAGTGGTGGATGGGGGTGACACTAATGATGGAGGTTGTATCCCCCCCATCCGGCTGCAGCCTTTGAGGGTGTTTGTCTCCTTAAAAAAAAAAAAGTTTACAATTTTGAAGTTACAGATAGATAGATAGATAGATAGATAGATAGATAGACAGACAGACAGACAGACAGACAGACAGACAGACAGATAGAAAATTACACAAATATCAGACACAGCATGTAGGGCGTCAGTGGCAGGCACTACCAGATGTTCTAAGTGGCCATCTGCCAACAACCTCCATTCTAGGGTCTCCACAATGTTTAACTTTTGTCAGGTCAATTCCAAGATCTCAGGGAGGGGACCTCCAGGCACTTGTTCATGCTCAATCCGGGATTTAATTGGCTCCTTAGTTGGCTGCGAAGGTTACTCCATCTAAATTAAATATCTGACAAGACAAAAAGTTTTTTTTTTGCACAATAAAAGATTTTTCACACATCTATTGTCTACATATTAGACAGTACACAAGTCAGATAAATAATATCAGCTCAAACACTATGGTTTAAATCATTGGTTCATAAACTCGGTCCTCAGGACCTCACACAGATAACTTTTTCCAGGTCACAAAGCAGATGAACAGATGTAGTCATTACTTACTGACACATTTCCCTGGTCATCCAGCAGGTGCACAGGTGTATTCATTACTCACTGACACATTTTTAAAGATCCACAGGTGGAGCTAATTATTTCACTTATGATTCTGTGAGGCTACAGTACATGGAAAGCATGCACTGTTTATGATCCTGAGGCTCAAGTTAGAGAACCTGTGTTTTAAAAGTATTAGTTTTGTTGTTTAGAATAACAATTACTTAACTTTTAACCTATGTAATTCTTACCGTTTCCTCATTAATCTTGGTGTACGATAAGTGGAGTTCACAGAATTAACTTTTTTGCCAATTTCCATCCAGATCCTTCCATGATCTTTAAGACAAACTATGAAATCTGGATATTGCCTCTTGTATAAGGCAAAACAAAGGTGTGAAGGAGCGCTTCTTAGTAAAAAGAACAATTCAACTTAGAAATATGATAACAGATTTAATAAATAAATATCAAAAAGTATAAAATGATAATATCAACATAAGTATCAAATGAGCAATATTCTGTGCAATGTTCAGACCATCCTGGATGGACACTGATGTAACCACGCTGCTGATATAATAATGAGTCTGTTCCAGATGGTAACAAGGTTTGAAAAATAATCCTGAATTGTGCAACAATAAGCAGTATATTAATAATGAGCATATCTGTCCCAATAATATGGAATCAGCAATAATATGGTAACTGCTACCGGGAGCCACTGAATGGACACGGACAAAAGATCACCATAAAATAGCAGTATACAGGTGATATGGGGAGATGGTGGCTCTACCGCTAATAGCGGGAGTGTGGCTTGCATGTATGCAGAATAGTTACCAGTAGGTCTCTCCAGTGTCCAAGTGTCCCAAAGGAGAGGCTGAAAATGTGGTCTTTTGGAGGAGGTAGCGATCTGACCGCTCGTCAGCGGGAGCATGGAGCTGGCGGTGCTGGCAGGCTAGGAGCCGATAGCTGAATGCTCCTAGAAGCCAGGTGCTTCACCTGTGTAGGTATGATCTGCCTCCATGAGGTAACGGGAACCTCCTCATACAAGGGACAGGACCCACACAAGGGGATAGGAACTGGTCTGATAGGAGCAAGCGGAAATCCTTGACGCGTTTCTCCGGGCAGTAAAAACCCCGGTTTCCTCAGAAGGCATGATATCTGCTGTCTAACAGGGGGTTTAAATAGCTCTGTTCATTGATTTAAATTGCGGGATCTTCTTCAGCTGAATGATTCAGTTGTTTGAATTTGAACTTAAACATACTAGGAGCATCAACCCAAAAAATGTGTTAATAGATCTTTCAAGCTGCACATGGTTTATATAAAACATGAAAGTTACTTTTTAAACAGATTAATACAAGTAAAAAGATTATTATATCGAAATTGCATATATTAGAAATCATATATAGTAAAATATGCATGTATTTAATACATATGTAAAAAATATATATAATGACAAATAAACATATGAATAATAAAAATAAATAAATAAAACCTGTGTGTTTATACATCAATCTAAAAACCAATGATTAAAGAATATGATGCAAAATACCCAGATATGAAATTCACAGAAAACTGTGTATATCTATAAATATAAAAAATATGAGGAATACCACAAAATTTACAAATGTCTCTTAGGATCAATAAGAAATAGAAAATATTGAATAATACATGAATGATATATAAAAATTACCATCATTTAGGAACTGACCATATGTATATAAAAATTCTAATGTAGTAGAGAGAGAATGGTAGAACTAAACAATATATAATGTATATGGAATATATACACAGAATATATTAAGATAATATTAATACTCTAAAACTAATCACAAATGTCACATAAAAACTCTTGACTTTATTTTATCTTCATAAAGAGAAGTAATCAAAAGTCATATGATTTAAACATATTCTGTTGATTATTAGGCACATATACATATGAGGAAAAAAAGACAAAGAGATATAGGCCCTCATTCAGAGCCGTACGCTCTGAGCAGAGCGCACGCTCTGAATGAGGGCCGGGCTCCATGAAAATGGAGCGTCCTCCTGGACGCTCGTATAGCTGTGGGTCCCCACCCACAGGCTATACGAGCGTGCATTTTGATGGCCGCGATGGTCGTGACCATCGCGACCATCGAAATTGCGAGCCGGAGCCTGCGGTTGAGGTTTTCAACCGCAAGCTCCGGAGTGATTTTGGCTCTATCAGAGCCAAAATCACTCCCACTGACATCACTAGTGATGTCAGTGGGCTGGCTTTTGAGGGGAGGCGTTCCCGTGGGAACGCCCCCGTCAGGGAGGCACGCCCCCGGAATGCCTACCAAAGGGGGCGTGCTGTCAATCAACATTGACAGCACGCCCCCTTTGATCGGACACAACGAGCGAAAGACTTTCCTTCGCTCATCGCGTCTGGCGCATGCGCACGACGGAGCTCCCTCTGTCGTGCGCATGCTCAGTCCATAACATCAACCCACTTGCGAGCGGACAGCCGCTCGCGAGTGGGTCTGAATCAGGCCCATAGTACTGACTGCTAGACATAAAAATAAATAAAAAAAGCAATAAAAATAAAACATATAGACAAATGAGCAGTAATATCTCATGAAATGAGTGGATCTCTGATCACCAAATTACTCACTGGTCTAGACCTGCGGCTGTGGGACAAAACAACCTATTGGGGAAAAGTCCCTTAAATGTAACAGACCCCTTATTACTCTGACCAGATGTAATGGGCCAGCCCTAAATCAAGGTAGCGCAGCGGGACCACTGCTCCTAACTTATAGAACTGGCCATGTGGAGGGAGGGGGGAAGGAAAAAATGAAAGGGTGGAGAAACAAATGACAAGAGAAAATAAATGGACAGAATATCAGAAATCCAATTCAATGGATTCATTAAGTCCATCTGGACATAAAGTATGAAGTGTATGAATCCAGAAGGCTTCTCTCTTACATAGCCTTTTATAACGGTCTCCTCCCCTTTGAGTGATAGGAACTTGTTCTATGATGACTGCTTTTAATAACTCTGGATTTGCCCCATGTTAATGTACAAAGTGTCGACCTATACTATGTTTTGTCATGCGATTTATAATATTCCGTCTATGCTCTAAAAAGCGGAATTTAAACTTCCTAGTGGTACGACCCACATATTGTTTAGTACAAGGGCATGACAAAACATAGATGACGTAGTTGGTCTCACAGTTAACAAAGGTACCTATTGTAAAGGACTGTGTTGTAATAGCTGAATGGAAAGTTTTTTCTTGATTGGATATATATTTGCACATCGTCCATCTCGCGTGATTGCACCTAAAGCAGCCCATAGGTTTTGGGGCCCAAGTTATAGTGTTGGAGCTAATGGTATGTGTTTCTCCATATGAAAAATAGCTGGACACTAATTTCCTATGTAAATTATCTGCCTTTTTAAAAATCACAATAGGTTTGTTTCTAATTCTGTTTTCAAAACGGGATCTAATTTTAAAATTGAGAAATTATTAGTTATAATATTCTTGATTTTGTGTGACAAGCTGTTTTGCTTGGACACAAAAACAAGAGATCTGTCTACTTTTTCCTTATCTGCTACTGTTTTATAATTTTTGGAAAGTAAAGAGGACCTATCCAGTATTAGAATTTCATTGAAAGCCTTATCAAGTAAGTCCTGAGGGTATGCTTTTTCCTTAAAAGAATTAATTAGAGGTATGGTTTGTTCTATGAATTTATCTTTCTCTGAACAGTTTCTTCTAAATCTACGAAGTTGCCCTTTAGGAATGTTTTCAAGCCAGCTTTTTTGATGGTTACTGTTGTAACTGATGTAATTGTTGCAGTCTACTTCTTTTTGGAAGGTTGATGTGTTAATGATGAGTGCTAGTGAAAGTGAGGTTAAAAGAATTGTGATTAAGATATTGAACAAAATGTGAAATGGACAATAAATCACCTTTCCAAATAAAAAACAGATCATCTATATACCGAGTGTAGAGGACCAGGTTCACGCCGAAAGGGCCATCCCAGATATATTCCTTTTCAAATGTACCCATGTAGATGTTAGCATAACTCGGCATGAACCTGGTCCCCAGTCGCTGTGCCAAGAACTTGAAGATAAAAAACGCGATTAAACAAAAAATAATTGATTCAAAATTAAGTGAATAGCAGGAAGAATAAACTCACGCTGTTCCACTGTCATCCCATCAACTTCCTTGAGACTACAATCAACCATATTCATGCCCAATGTGTGTGGAATATTGGTATACAGTGATGAGACTTCACATGTAATAAAGTGATAATCATCTTCCCATTCAATAGCTGATATTTTCTCAAGAAATTGTGTCATGTCTCTCAGATGGGATTTCAGTGAAAACAGCACGAGGTTGTAGAAATTGATCAACATAATGTGAAAGGTTTGCAGTGAGGGACCCCACACCAGAAATTATGGGACGACCAGGGGGATTGAGTTGTGACTTGTGCATCTTAGGAAGGTGATAGTAAGTGGGAGTTATAGGGTGTGCAGGGTAAAGAATAAGATATAGGTCTTTAATGATAATACCTTGTCTAAGAGCATTCTGCAGCAATTCGAATAGTTCTGATTGGTAATGGGTGGTGGGATCTTTTTCAATTGTGGTGTAGAACTTCATATCAGAGAATTGTCTGTTGGCTTCTGATAGGTAATCTGAAGTATTCTGCACCACAATTCCACCACCTTTATCAGCTGGCTTAATGGTTATTGAAGTATTGTTCTGTAATTCCTTTAGGGCAAATCTTTCTTGTTGTGTCGAATTATGACAATATTTTAGTTCAGTATGTGCTTCAATATACAAAGATTCAAATTCCGTCAGGGTTTTTTGATAAAAGGTTTCAATTGGGGCACTTTTGTATTGTAGTGGAAAAATTGTGACTTGATTTTACAATCTTTTATTTTAGGGTTACACATAACACTAGAAGCATCATACACTGGAATATAGGTATTGATAGGATTCCCAACATGCTTATCATTTTCTTCTAACAAAGAAATCAGGGCATTTAATGTGATATTGTCATCCTCTGTCAAATGACAAAAGGATCCCTCTATTTTATGTTTTTTCAGATCTTTGATAGCAAAATAATGCTTACGGCACAGATTCCTATAAACCTATTCAATTCTACAAAGAGATCAAATATGTTTGGACTAGAGGATGGAGTAAATTTAAGTCCTTTTAATAATAAATTTAATTGGGCCTCAGTAAGCTGTTTGTTAGAAAGCTTAAATATCCCTTTCGCGAACTTCAAATTCGATGTTAATGCCATCTTTTGTGATCTCTTTTTATTTTTTGAAGAAACCAATCTCCCTCCCCATTTTTCTCTAGCTATTTATGAGAGAAGCCTTCTGGATTCATACACTTCATACTTTATGTCCAGATGGATGGACTTAATGAATCCATTTAATTAACTTAAGACGCCACCAGGCGGATCTCCTGGCCCGCTTGCGGGCACTCAGCATGCAGAGTAAGTATGCATAACTATGTGTATCATGTGTATGCATCTTGCAAATGTACACCCGCACCTCATGGGCGGACTGTTGATTGCTACTATTTGTACATGAGTGCTGTTAGACTTGTTTATCAGTTTGGTGCTTCCATTTTGTTTTGTTCTGTGGCCATGTTTTTTTGGGAAGTGGTGTACTGTGTAGTTCAAGTGCATTTTGTATCATAACACATGAATGTCATCTACAGTATAATAGGCTGTTTGAATTGTTATAGCTTAATGGCATGTGTGTGTGTGCTTGTGTGTGCGTGTAATTTCTAATGAAATTGCACTTATGTTGAATTTGTACATATCTGGATGTGTGTGTCTATAAATGTATGAATGTGTGTCTATATATATATATACATATATATGACAGATGTGTCCTGTTGCATCTTTACTCCATACACTATGTAGTCCGCCATGCTAGTCGCGCCATGCCGCGGAGATGTGTATCACAGCATGCTGCAGTAAGGCACAACATAACATACTGAAGCGCTGGAAAAGTGTGTAATACAACTTTCTCGCCACTAGATGTCACTTTTCCTAAACTGCACAGCGCATGTGTGAAATAGCCAACAAAACTTTAGTAGCGTCGTCTGCTGATTGGCTGATGGGAATGTGTTTTTTCATGAATGAAAAATGGACATCAGTATTTTATTTATTTTTTCCTTTGTATCTTCACAGCCTCCCCCGCATGCTGGTTCTTGGAGAACCACAAGTACCAGCATGCGGGGCATAACAAGCCCACTGGTACCTGTAGTTCCACAGCAAAATAAATATTAAAATAAACACAAGATACACACCATAAAAAAGTAAAAGTTTATTAAAACATACATGCACATACACATGTACACACAGATGTACACATACTATCTCACATACTCACCTATGTACCCCTGAAGCCATCATGTCCTCTTCTCCATGTAGAATCCATAGGGTACCTGATTAAAAAAAATTCATACTCACCTCCTCCTATGCATAGATCGAGTCCTCTTGGTTCCAAGTAGGGCATCCCTGGTCTTGGTAAAACAAAAAAACAGATATACCCGGACCATTGAACTTAGTATTATCCTCTAAGGACAGCACTATTTGAATTACCGATCTGCCGTGGGATTTCACTATAGAAATCCCAGTGCTGAGCGCTCATTGGCTGAGAGAGGAGAGCCTTCTGAGACCTGCACCTGTTGTGTATTTGATGTGAAGTGTGCTCCTTTACACCAGGGAATGTGTACAATGTCAATAGTGGCCTCAGCCTGCTGCAGCACTGAAAAGAAGCGAATGATTGTGGGGTGTGGTGGTGAGCCATACAATGAGCTCAGTGGGGTTGAATAGTAATGAGTGATGGTGGGAAGAGGTGGTGAAGGGACGGGTGGCCAAACACAGAAAGGAAGGGATGAGGGAAGTGTAGAGTACTGTATTTGAAAACTATTGAACCTGACATGATCTCTCTTTATGAAAAACCTCCCGAGCATCATACGGACGGCCCTGAAATATGTACAATACAATGTCTACTGTATAGCGGAAATGCCAGATGGGAAGTTGAGAGCAATGAATTGAGCTCAGTAGAGTGCCTTTAAGAATATTGAACAATTGCTATGTCTTTGTATTTAATGCTGGGTGTGTGTCTTCTGGCCAACACAGATGTATACCTGTACGTATTTTTAGAAAAGACAGAACTCACACACCAAGTGATCATGTAGTGAAGATTTATTTTCAAAAAAAAATTAATGTCCAAAATGCCATTGCCCCTCTCCTAGTCTTGAACCCGGGGCGGCCACCCTGCAAGGCGCTCACCTAAACCACCCAGCCACACAACCAGCCATATCAAGACCCGCACCTGTTGTGTATTTCATGTGACGTGTGCGCTTTTATACCAGAGAATGTGTACAATGTCAATAGCGGTTTATAGTCTAATGAAGCTGAATGTCATAATATGGAGATGAAGGGATGAGGAAAGTGTGGAGCAATGCATAAAGTTGAACAGAGTACTTTAAAAGTATTGAACTTGAAGTGCTCTGTCTTTATGACCAGGCATCTTTTCACCAGGTAGTGACTACAATATAATGTCTATAGTAGTTTACGGTAGTCTTGACACAAAGTGATTATTTCAAGCATGAGTGACTGTTTACACAGCCTGAACGTGATTGACCAGCCACTCACAGACTACAATGCACTGCTATAGTATTGTATTCAGTACTGTAGTTTCCATCCATGGAGCATTTGCCATCCAGCGATTAAACGGTGTACTGCATGACGTGTAGTCTTTCGTGGCATACAGTATGCCAAGCCACGACATAACGCACAGTATCTGCCATAATGCATATTGACATGAGAGATGTATGTGTGGGTAAATACACTTTGTTTTCTTAATTTTATTATGTACAATGGTGTTTGTTAAAAATTCTAATAAAATTTTAATTCTTTATTTCCTAGGACAACAATGAGCTGCTCACTAAAGGAGGTGAAGACCTGCAGTCCCCATATTCCCCTCCCCTGAATCCTCTCCCTCCCCTGACCAACCTGCTGCCCCTGTCCCAACTTCCTCCCCTGTCCAAACTCCCTTCCCAGCCCAAACTCCTACCCCGGCCTAGTCCTTCTCCACTGGCCAACTTCCTTCTCAATCTACCTCCTCCTCCTCGGGCTCTAATTTGGCTGCTTTCTCCAGCCCAGGAACCACAAGTCTCAACATCATGGTTTTGGATGAGAAAAGCACTGGCTGAAGGTACAAGATAAAGTAGACATAATTTTCCACACATGTAGAAGTAATGTTTGTATTTGCAGCACTTAAATTGTAAAATGTATGTTTAAGATAGACACTTACCTGGTCTAGTTTAGGGCTTGATTCAGAGAAGGATGGATTTGTACAGCCATACACAAGCAGCTGTGCAAAACCATCCATCTCAGATGCAAATGCAGAAGGAGGTGTCAGACACCTCATTGCTGTATCTGTGTCATTTCATCACTGCAAACAAGGTTGCAGCCTGGGATCATCATTGGAACAATCGCAAACATCTATTGGTATTATTTTACATTTACCCAGGCTGCTGGAGATAATTTTTGCACCAGTCTGGGTGGTGCCTGGTCATCCAAGAGGCCAGATTCTATCTCCATTGATGCAGACCCTGTCCTTTTGTCTTAATGAAAATGGAACCATCACATCTCAATTTCCGTGAATGAGGTGGCCTGTCAACCATTCTGCAGGTTGGGTGGCCTGCAAGAGAGACTGCAGGACCCATTCTGCACATGTGCTTAACATATATTTTAAAGTATCCTGGGATGAACATACATCTCTGAATTAGGCCATTAAACTTTACTCAAGTAATATTTTTTTAGGAATTGCCTCATGTACAGATGGGCCCAGCTAGTTTGTTCCTCCATATGCTATGTAGCATGCCATGCATCTCGCACCACACAGTATGCCTTGAGTCATGCCACACAGAATGTTTTGAAGGGCACGTAGCGTAGCACTGGAAAAAAGTCATAACGTGTAATATAACATTTGGTCCACCAGGTGTTACTTTTCCTGAACTATACAGCGCATATGTCAGATTTCCAATGCATTTTCTGTATCACCGCCCGATGATTGAAGTATGGAGTCTCATACTGTAGCACTGCGCATGCCCAGTGGAGCCAGTTGGGAGTCACACACAGTGCATCCCAGACTTAGATACTATAGTGATTTCATGACTTAGAAACTAGTAGTGGGCTCTGTTTGAAAGAGGGGGCTCTGTATTAGAAACTGACTGTGCATTTGAAGCCACACACTTGCGTCACTGTTGGCATTGTCGTCTCTGTCCCAGACTTAGATACTATAGTGATTTCTTGACTTAGAAACTAGTAGCGGGTCTGAGTGTAAGAGGGGTCTCTGGATTACAAACTGACTGTGCCTTTTAAGCTACACACTTGCAGCACTGTCAGCATGTCAGTGCTGTGGTGACTGCCAGCTCCGGGAGATGCACATGGGATCTCCGGCGTATACCCAGTGGAGCCACTCCATACACCATGTAGCGCCCTGCTAGTCACATTATGCTGTGGCACATGGAGTCTCATAGTACTGCGCATGCCCAGTGGAGCTGGTCAGGAGTGACACAGTGCATCAGCTGTAAACGACAGGTGCGGCTTTTGACACAGCTAGCGTGTGTACGCTAGAGGTTTGGGTGAGCGCCTTACCCAGAGTGGGCATCCCATGTTTGGGACGTGGTAAGGGACTTTTTTTTTAATCTTCACTACAGGATTAAAAATAAATAACTTGGTGGTGTGTGAGTTCTGTCTTTTATACAGGTATCTGTGTTGACCAAAAAGACGCACTCCCAGCATTGTAAAAAAACAGAGCAATTGAAGTTCAGTATTCTTATCCAGGCCTTCTGAACTCAATACATTGTCCACAGCTTCCCACCACCTGGCATTTCTATGCTACTTTAGGCCACTGTACTGCTGATGCACTGTGTGCTCAAGAAAGTGGTGTGCGGCACTCCATACAATACGCCACATAGTGCTCTGCTAGTTGCACTATGCTGTGGCATATGGAGTCTCATAGCACTGAGCATGCCCAGTGAAGCTGGTCAGGAGTGACACAGTGCATCAGCACTAGGCTAATGCACTGTGCTGTACACAACAGGTGCGGCTTTCAGCACAGCTGGCGTGTATGGGCTAGAGGTTTGGGTAAGTGCCTTGCAAGAGTTGATTTGAGACTGGTAAGGGACATTTTTTTTTTAATCTTCACTACAAAGAAATCACTTGATGATGTGTGAGTTCTGTCATTTATACAAATACATACAGGTATCTATAGCTATGTATATATATATATATATATATATATATACACACACTATAGTATACAGTATTAAGGTCACTTCTGTACATACTGTACCTCACTGAACTGTACAGTAGCTCCACAATGCTTTGGTCAGTGGACCCAGTGAATGGGTTCCTCTGGTTGTGGCATTACTCCACCGCTAGAATGAGCTTGGTACTGTTTGTCCCCTGTATATCCAAAACCAGGACCAGCACTGAAAAGCCTGGGTCTGGTTGTGCTCTAAGGAGGGGGGGGGGGGTTTAAAGGGCAGGCATGTGTATATTTTGTTTATATTTACACTTGTATACTATACATTTTTTATTACAGATACATGGACAGATCTCACTGATCTGTCTATGCATCTATGTCTTATTAACTTTTTGTTATCATACTGTAGCTGCTTGCAACACGGAATGCACTGATCCATGCATGCATCTATGATTTGTTTTTTTCACTGATTTTTGGAGCATGGATCGCCCTGATCCATGCTGCAAGCATCTTCTGCTATTGCACACAATCTAATAATATGAAAATCATTAAATCATGCATGATACTGTAGATCTTACTGTACTGTATGTCACATACTGACTTAAGGTGCACATCCACTAAAAGATTCAGGAAAGACAGTATGATTACGACATTGTAATCGTACCATTGTTCTCCATCCACTGCAGTGCCTACACTGAACGATCAGTCATTCAGTGTAGGCACTATCCATCATCCCCGAACATGTTCGGGCGATGATTGACGTCGGAAACAACCAGCGGGAATGCACATTGCTTGTCGTTTCTGACATTTTGATGCCCGATTAGTGAGTGATTGCATGATTATGATGTCGTAATTGTGCAATCACTCTGTGTAATTGGGTAGTGGATACCGCAAATACAGTACAGTAAGATGAATTCCTGTTCACTACTGTTGGGGTACTGTATCGAACTCACTACATTATTCACAACAACCAATACTGTACAATACTGTACCTTTCAATGACAGATGCACGTGGTGGGTCTCAGATGCACTTAAAGACACACAAACTCCAATTTTAAAAATTAATGACAATACTTTTACTTACCGTAATAAGGTACAACATAATACAAGTTGAGTCTCCCATATCCAAATATTCAAAAATACGGAAATATTTTGGCATGACTGAGATAATGAAACCTTTGATTTTTGATGCTTCAATGTACACAAACTTTGTCTAAGGCACAAATGATTAAAAATATTGTATAAAATGACCTTCAGGCTCTGTGTATAGGGTGTATATGAAACATAAATTAATTTCAATTCTGCACACAAACTTTGTTTGAGCCACAAAATTATTGAATATATTGTATAAAATGACCTGCAGGCTGTGTGTATAAGGTGTATATAACACATAAATGCATTCTGTGTGTATATTTGGGTCCCATTCCCAAGATATTTAATTATGGTATGCAAATATTACAAAATACGGAATATTCTGTTATCCAAAAAAACACTGGTCGCAAGCATTTTGGATATGGGAGACTCAACCTGTATACTGTATGCAGTTAATCACACTTTTTAATACATGATTTTAGATAAGGTATGAAAACAAAATGGCTGCTGCATCAGAAATACACTTGCCTACATTTAGAGAGAAAGGGAAAGTCTCATGTTCTCTAGGGCCTTCTGCAAATACTGTAGCACAAAAATATTATTTTACAGTAAACTATTTTTTACAAAATGAAAAAGAAGGAAACATTAGCAATAGCTACTGTACAACACAGCTGAAGTTTTACAAAATGTGCACTCTTTTTGGTGAGAAGCTCTATGGTCCAGAGTATCATACTGTACTGTATGCAGATCAGGATACAGGATTTGCCAATGGTCACTGCGTGATGCCTACTAGAAAAAGTAAACAAAAATGATTATTGTAAGTACTGTAGATCAAACATACAGTAGTGTACAGTAAATTAAAAATACATTCACTGTTATTGTTTTACAGTATACAGTATGAATCTACTACAGTATATACATTACTGCAGTGTTTTTCAGTAAGTCTTTACTGTATTACACTATGACATTATCATACTTATCATCAATCTCTAATGCGTTTTGCAGCAACAAGCCGGTAGCTTTTTCAAAGAGTGATTTTGAGCCAGTCACATAGACCTTAAATACCCATTCATTTTAATTGTTATTTGTCTTCCATTGGTTACTCGAATATCTCTTCAATTTTGGTAATAATCTGGGACACCTGTGATTAAGCAATACTTCACATGCTAAAAAACTTTAACTCCACATCTAAATATACACTCTTAGATGTCTTCTCCACTCCAATATATAAATCAATATCACAAACATATAGCCTATAGACAAAAAATAGTGGTCTATAACCAACACTTTTTGAGACTATATTACCCAAGTACACCTGTATACCTCAAAAGCACATGTTTGCAGGTTTTGTTGTAAACTTGCTTAGAAACTTTGGATCAAATTGAGACATTTAATGTAGTTTCTATGCAGGGGCGTATCTACCCATTGGCCAGGATGGCACTCATCAGGAGCGCCGACCAAAGGGGGGGCGCCGTCCCGCAGTGCCACCAGCAGCCAAGGGGTGGACTACCCCCTCTAGTCCCCCAACCCCACAAGTGTAGGGCAGACCGCAGTGAGAGCGGTCTGCCCTACATAGTTTACAAACACACAGCTGCCAGCAGCGGTTGTGTGTTTGTTAGAGCAGCCAGCCAATGAGAATCAGACAGACTCTCATTGGCTGCTGCGTCATCCACGGAGGGAGCCGACTGGAGCTCATTCATGAGCTCTGTCTTCTGGCTCCCCCCACAGTGGGTGATGGGAGAGACGTCATTACATCTCTCCTATAATGCAAGAGAAGAGCCGGGACTTGGAGTGGACAGTGGCAGTCACATCAGGAGCGGGGATCAGGTAAGTTGTATTTTTTTTTCTTCTGTGTGTGTGTATGTAAGCCTGGCACAGCAGGAGGGGGCACTGTATAGGGGGTACCAGCTAATGGGGTCACTGTATAGGGGGGCCTACTACTGGGGGCTACTACTGGGGGACATTGTATAGGGGGGACTACTACTCCCAGCAATGCAGCATAGGGGGGACTACTGCTGGAGGCACTGTATAGGGGGGACTACTACTGGGAGCACTGTATAGGAGGACTACTACTGGGGATAATGCAGCATAAGGGGACTACTACTGGGTGCACTGTATAGGGGGGACTACTACTGGGGGCAATGCAGCATAGGGGGGACTACTACTGGAGGCACTGTATAGAAGGACTACTACTGGGGGCACTGTATAAGGGGGACTACTACTGGGGGCAATGCAGCATAAGGGGACTACTACTGGGTGCACTGTATAGGGGGGACTACTACTTGGGGCAATGCAGCATAGGGGGGACTACTACTGGAGGCACTGTATAGAAGGACTACTACTGGGGGCACTGTATAAGGGGGACTACTACTGGGGGCAATGCAGCATAGGGGGGACTACTACTGGAGGCAATGCAGCATAGGGGGGACTACTACTGGGGCACTGTATAGGAAGGACTGCTATGGGGGCAATGCAACATGGGGGATTACTACGGGGGCACTGCAAAGGGGGGCACCAGTCCATTACATTGCCAGGGGTGCTTGGATCCCTAGATACACCCCTGTTTCTATGATTACAATGCGATCTCCACTATTTTAATATATGATTTTTATTGTGTTCACATACAACCAGTTGCCAGAGTCAGGTGATTTCCATAATTAGACTTTTGGAAAAGCAGCTGAAAAAGCTGAAGGAGGAGATGAAACAAAGTGATTCTGCTAAGTATGTCAGATATGTTGATTAAGTCCTTTTATTCGCTTCACCAGTTTTCAGGGGTCATCAGGAAATGGATCACTAAATTTTGGTGACCGTGCTTGATTATAGGTTTAAGTCATACTTTGTGGGGGGGTTTTCAATTGACAGAGATCTGAAAAGATGCAAAGAGCTCCTGGCAAGCAAGTTGTCAGCTAAAGTGGCACATGACATGATGAAACCTCTTCCTTTAGTTTCTCCAGCAACTCTGCTACCAGGAAAAAAAAATTGGCTTTCCCAAGAGACCCACTGGTGATGTAGATAAGTACACACAACATTTTGACATCTGGTGAGGTCTAAAAGAGTTGCCCAAAATCAGGGCCGCCATCAGAAATTATGGGGCCCGGTACTGACAAAATGGTCAGGGCCCCCCTCACCTGGGATGTGGGTCAGAGGTGGGTGGAGCTCTGGATAATGTGGGTTGAGCTACTTTGGGAGTGGAGCATCAATTGCTCAATAAACAAGTGTTAATATTTGGGCTGTGGGGGTAGTTGTTATTATAACAGGCCAATCTATCAACTGCTATAAATCCACATACAGAAAATCAGAATCTCGACAAAATATATAGGGAAAGCATTTATACTTGCACAGTTGCCCTCCTCAGGTGCAACTCACTGTGTAATTTACTCAACATTTTGGGGAGAGACTCCCCTTCCTCAGGACACACAGTCTCCCCTCAGTCTCCAGAGATCTCTCCTTGGTAACCAGAGATCTCTCCTAAAGGACACCATTTGTTAAAAATAAACTCCACACATGAACTATGCAAGGAGAGGCCAGTAGCGGCATGCTTGCAAGGGAGACAATCACAAGCTGCAACCTGAATATTATTCTCCAACCTTCAACTGCTGCACTGATTATCACAAATTACAGGGATAGAGAGTATTCAGTTTACCACTGCTGTATAAATTCCTTAATAGCAACATGTAATTTAATCAGTGCTAATCCAACATACCAGGTGAATTACTGCATGTAATGATGTAAAACACTGACGTACCATAAAAAAAATAAAGCATCACCCTTCCTCCTTCATAACATAACATCCGGAGAACAGGGCCGGTGCAAGGTTTCTCGGCACCCTAGGCAAAAGTTCTGCCTGCTCCCCCCCAATGCACACTTTTTAGCCCATCAGGTGAAAGTGTCTTAGAATTACAACCGCCACTGTCAATTAATGAAACACAGCCTCCAGAAGAATGTGTAAAAAAACACTTTGCGTGATATTCGCGGGTACACGCAGGGAGGCTGTAGTGTAGTCAGGAGACACAGGATAGATAGATGGACAGACGGACAGGAGACGGATGGACCTAAAATGGATGCACAGGAGATGGACAGACAGACAGGAGATGGTCAGACAGACAGGAGACAGGTCCTGATTCAGAGGTGGATGCATGCAACTCTCGTAGGCATTCCTGGGTGGTGACTTGCGGAGAGACTGTCATCAGTGGGTGAGTCAGAGACTTTGTCAACGCAGTTCCACTGACACTGGTGGCCATATTACCGTCAGACATTCTGGGCAACCATATGGTTGCTCTTATATGCAATGGTGCAGCCAATGTCCGATCGGCAGATTAGAGCCGCAGCTGGTGGGCATCTAAGTAGGCAGCCCATTGCCTGCAGCATTAGCATAAAATATCAGTAATCCATTACTGTCCACCTCTTTATCAGACCCATAAAGAGATATAAATAGAAAGAACACACATAATTATATATTATATACACATATGGCTATACATACATATATTTATACACACGCTTCACGGTCATTCCCATCTAGCCAGTCCCTACACTGATTCTCAGATAAATGAACTTGATCTGCCATCTTGGCCTCAAGCTTGCATACATGTTAAACATAAAACTGGGTCCTGCCTTAAAGAGACAGGACCACACCCAGGGCTATCAGTTAATAAGCACCTGGAAAAAGAAAAAAGTTTGTCTTACATTTGAAAAACAGGGTGCCCTAGCAAGTGTGACTGTTTTATTTTTCTAGTCTTCTCTGGGGGGCGGGTGTAAACAGGTGCTGGGTGCCATCACAGTGTGGATGGGTGCGGTCGCTGGGGTAAGGACAATTTCACCAGGAGAGGCAAGACCGACACCGTACAAGTGCCGGCGCCCTTTAGGCAGCTGCCTAATGGAAGCGCTGGCCCTGTTGGAGAGAGAGAGGCTGCAAGTCAATCCACAGCTTGCGGACCGGCAGCAAATCAGGAGCGGGCGCTCCTGATTGGCTGCCATTCCGCGAGCTCTGATTGGCTCGCGGCCGCTGACCTATTTGATGTGCTGCCAATGCTATTTCTACCTGAATGCTGGCTGCACTGCTGCCACAGCCACCCGGGCCCCCCTCTCTCCGGGTCCGGTACTGGAGTCCCGGCAGTCTCCCCCTGATGGCGGCCCTGCCCAAAATCATTGACACATTTACCGTAATGCTATCTGATATGGTCACAATCCATAGACTGGTGGAAGATAATTTTAATGACAGTGTACAAATAGACATGTCAGACAGTCCCTTTCACTACTGGGAGGAAAAAAAAGGCAATTTGGAGGCCCTTGTACAAACTGACTTGCTTTACTTAAGCTGCTAACCATCCAGTGTGTACTCGGTAAGAGTTTTCAGCACATTAAAATGAACTATAAATTCCATGAGGAAAACCTTTACTGGCAATTACATCAAAGTACAAAGACTTATGTAATGGTGGATTCCAGCAGAGATTAATTAATATTATAGGAAGATGATGTAAAAACTGATGATGGTGAGAATGAGGATGATAATGATGATGACAACTTGCCACTGTAGACACTATTGACAGCACTGTTAGCTTAGCTTCCTTAAGCCCATCATTAACAATGACACTGCTAGCTGCCTTAATCCCATCATTCATTAATGACACTGTTAGCTGCCCATTGACACAAATTGACAACAACTATCTGACCAGCTATGTGAATGCAGATTGGGATGGATACTCTACTAATAGAAAGTTCACAAGTGGTTACCTATTTATATATATATATATATGAGGTGAAGGACCAATGAGTTGGAGTAGCAGGTGCGAGCAAAACACCACTCAATCTTTACCTGAGATTCTGGGCTCTGACTTTAACCACACAGGAATTAGTTTGAACTGATTACAAATTAGAGATGAGTGGTTCGGATTATAGGAAACCCCGCCAAAATTTAGGGTATCCGAGCTAATCCGATTCCTGCTCGGATCTTTTTGCTGGGCTTGGATCCAAAAACAAGCCAAAACACAGAGATCCCCGCATTGGATCTCTGTGTTTTGGTTCAGAAAGCTTCCTCTGTCAGATCCAATCAGCGGCCGCTACTATGGTAACATGCAGCTGGTAGGCTGAGAATGACTGTCTCTCAGCCAACCAGCGGCCTGTTAGCATGCTGGCAGCCACTGATTGGATCTTGCAGACAGAAGCTGAGTGCTGTCACTGCCCCCCACCCTCTGGCCCGACATCCATGCCAGCTGAGCGTGAATCACTGCACAGCTCCAACACGGCAATAGTGTTCTAATAGTGGACTAATTCATAATAAGGACTTCTGGCCGGTCCACACCACCAGCATTCGGACACGCTCTCTCCTGCTAGCCATCACCATTCCACAGCAGCCAGGATGACAGTGCAATGAAGGACTTCACAAACCCTCCCTGCACAATGTAACATCACATAGGTATCGTCCAGTGTCGGTACTGTGGGGGTCATTCAGACCCACTCGCAAGCGGCAGAACGCTCGCAAGTTGGTCGATGTTCCCCACTGCGCATGCGCACGATGGAGGGAGCTCCGTCGTGCGCATGCGCGAGACCCGGACTGCGACAGCCAAGCTGTCGCTCCGGGTCTCGCACCAAAGGGGGCGTGCTGTTGATGGTGACTGACAGCACGCCCCCTTTGGTGGGCGTGCCTGGGGCGTGCCTGCCAGACGGAGGCGTTCCCATGGGAACGCCTACCGTCTGAAGCCGGCCCCACTGACATCACTAGTGATGTCAGTGGGAGTGATTTTGGCTCTGATAGAGCCAAAATCACTCCAGGGCTTGTGGCTGGGAAACCCTACTGCAGGGTTTCCGTCGCAAGTCCGATGGTCGCGATTGTCTTGACCATCGCGACCATCTTTTTGGACGCTCGTATATGCTGTGGGTTGTCACCCACAGCTATACGAGCATCCAGGAGGACGCTCCATTTTAATGGAGGAGGGCCCTGATTCAGAGCGAGCGCTCTGGTCAGAGCGTGCGGCTCTTAATCAGACCCTATGTGCAGCAGGGCCATGTAGGAGCGCACAAAAATAAAAGTGTTTTTTTTTTTTAAAGAAGGTGTTCAGCATTAACCGGGCCAACCCTGACAATTAATACTGACCGCCTGTAATTGATAGCCCCTGTGGCTCCACCCCCCACTTCCTGCTCCTCACTTCACTTCCACCTCGATGTGTGCACTGTGGTGTGCACAGTGGCAACCAGCCTACAAGTTCAACTCACCTCCTCCCACTGTGATGTGACATGGGCCCTGATTCAGAGCCGGACGCTCTAACCAGAGCACTCGCTCTGAATCAGGGCCCACCTCCATTAATATGGAGCATCCTCCTGGATGCTCGTATAGCTGTGGGTCACCACCCACAGCATATACGAGCGTGCAGAATGATGGTCGCGATGGTCTTGACCATCACGACCATCGGAACTGCGAGTAAAAGCCTGCGGTTGGGTTTTTCAACCACAAGGCTAGGAGTGATTTTGGCTCTTTCAGAGCCAAAATCACTCCCACTGACATCACTAGTGATGTCAGTGGGGCCGGCTTCAGATGGTAGGCGTTCCCTTGGGAACACCTCTGTCTGGCAGGCACACCCCCGGCACGCCCACCAAAGGGGGCGTGCTGTCAGTCACTATCGACAGCAAGCCCCCTTTGATGAGACACTCCGAGCGAAGGAAAGTCCTTCGCTCGTCGGGTCTCACGCATGCGCACGACGGAGCTCCCTCCGTCGTGCGCATGCGCAGTGGGGACCATCGACCCACTTGCGAGTGGACAGCCGCTCGCAAGTGGGTCTGAATGACCCCCATGGTCTCCGAGGGACACTTCAACTCCTCAAAACTACTGTGAGCGGAGAGAGCTAGATCCCCTTGAGCCATTCCAGCCTCCCATCCCAAGTGAGATCTATTTGGTGATTCCCCGCCTCCAGAAAAATGTTAGTTACTGGAAAAATTATTTCCTGTAACATGTTAAGTATACACACACATCTCTCTATCTATTTATCTATCTATCTATCTATCTATCTATCTATCTATCTATCTATCTATCTATCTATCTATCTATCTTTATGTACTGCATATCTATCTATCTATGTACTGTGAGCCTGATTCAGAGCCGATCGCTGCTGACGAGCGCTCGCTCTGAATTAGGGCGTGTTTTTTTTTTCTTTTCTACTCCAGCCCGCTCGCAAAGCTGTGGGTCACAATTATCGCGACCATCGGGCTTGCGACGAGACCCAGTGGTAGGGTCTCGGCTCCCGCAAGCCCGAGTGGACTTCCTGCTCTAATAGAGCAGGAAGTCCACTACTGACATCACGAGTGATGTCAGAAGGGCCACCCACAAACACCAGGCATTCCTAAGGGAACGCCTGCATTTGTGCAGCCACCCCCCCTCCCCGCCTACAGAACGGGGTGTGCTGTCACCATCGGCAGCCGCCCCATCTTGAAGCGAGACCCGTAGCAACGCAGCTGCCATCGCTGGACAGGTCTCGCGCATGTGCACGCCGGAGGTGGCGCATGCGCAGTGGGGGACCATCGACCCGCTTGTGAGTGCTGTGCGCTAGCAAGCGGGTCTGAATCAGGCCCCGTATATCTATCTATCTATATCTATGTATTGTATATATCTATCTATCTCCTTCTCTCATATATATATGTACTGTATACATATATTTATACACAACTATCTGACACATAAGGTTGTTTTGTGTATGTATTATTTTTTACTGTATTTTATGTCTTAACATATAGTTGATATTTGCAATCTTTCCTTACACTAACACATTAAGGGGCCCATTTATCATTGAATATGTGAGGTAAATTCCCCCAAAACACCAGTTTTCGGGGGTTTACCTCAAATATTAAGTATCTCCCGTGTGTGTTAGGGAGGGACTGCAGCAGGTGTTTCCGATACCTGCTGCGATCCCTCCAGTCCCGCTGGCAGACACAGTCCCCATAGGGTGTATAAGCCTAATAGCCCTCTGTGCATACAAATACTGTGACTCCTTGGGCCTTAGCCCACTTTGTAAGCAAGTACTGTGACTCTGCTGGCCGTATCTCTCTGTGTGGGTAGGAGGGCCCAAGGACAATTCCATCTTGCTCTACCTTTCATTTCTGCCACTGCTGTGTGGCAATGTTTCATAGATGTGCTTTAAACTGCGGTGTCTGTGCCGATGCTCTGAAGCTTAGTAACCAGTCAGAAGAAAAAAAAAAGCCCAATTGATGTGATTTTAGCTTTTTTTGTAAATTTTTGTAAAAAATCCAAATCCAAAGCCAGTCGCCGCAGTTTGGCAAATCCAAAGCAAAATCCAAAGCCGGATGATAAATTAGAACCAAATCCAAATCCGGCAATAATGTTCCAGCGCACATCCCTAGTACAAATATGTACAAAGTCACAAATAAAGCACAATGGAACTTGAGGAGAGAAAATGCCGCTGCCGCTGCATCGTAGCACTTCGTATATAGATCAGATTCATTCGCACAAAGATGTACAAGTTTTGCATATAAAATTGATAAATGCAGTCTCACTAAGTATATTTTGTGGCATCTTATTGTTTAATTTGTGCAAATTCAAGTGAAATAGATGTTTGGCGCAAGCTGAGGCACACGGGACTTGGCGTGCTGAGAAATGCTGTTTGGCGAGACTGCGGCAATAGTGTATGAGGAGACATCTGCAGCTTATCTAGGTTGTGATAAGCTCTCTTGCAGAATATTCTGGATATCCTCCATGTATGTATAAGCTGTGTCTATTTGGAAAATGCCTGCACTGTTCTTACTAAAGTTATTCTATATAAATATTCTCTGCATTTTTCTCTGGTTTTATGCTGTAATAAGGTCACTGTACACTCATGGTTGTCAGTACAGCTTCTGGTATCTAAAAAGAGCTGAAACAGTGAGCTGCTCTGATTCAGATCAAAAGAAGATTTTAATATTGTTTAAATGTAACTTATAAGTTAATGATTTACCAACCTGCATTGAATGTATGACCCAAGTGAGTAATGACTGTATTGTACTGATGTATAACTCATCTAACTCATTGTCTTTCGGCCAGCTAAAGGACATCATGACATAATTATGAAATGACCAACAAGTTTTATTTTACTGCCAATTTAAAGACACACTAATGAAAACCCGATCAAGCCAAGAAGCAAAAGGGTATATTTACTAAAGTGCAGGTTTTTAGAAGTGGAGATGTTGCCCATAGCAACCAATCAGATTCTAGCTATTATCCTCTAGAAGGTGCTTGCTAAATGTTAAATAGAATCTGTTTGGTTGCTGGGCAACATCTCCAGTTCTAAAAACCTGCACTTAAGTAAATATACTCCAAAGGCTCTGTGAATTATATTTCACCAACAGAAAGTTTGAGAATTTTACAAAGAAATAAAATATAAAGGGGTTTATGTATCAAGCAGTGAAAAGTGTGGAGAAGTGGTTCAAAGGATAAGTTGCCCATAGCAAATCAATCAGCATCTACCTAACATTTTATAGACTGCAGTTGATAAGTGATTGGTTGCTATGGGCAACTTCTCCACTGGTCCACTTCTCTGGTGAATTCTACAGCATTGGTGGAAAGGTATGCATAGTCAATGGTCTGATGTCAGACATAGTGAGGCATATTTTTCTACTACTTATGCCTCCAAGTTATACTGCACATGCATCCAGTTCGTGTGTGCACTGATTCAGAGACAGTGGTGTGACTAGTGCAGGGCCCCCGGGGCTTTTGCACTGGGCACAGTGGGACCGGCACCATGGGGGGGCACCGCCAGCCATGGTACAGGCCCACCCTAGTCAGTCAGTGTAGTGCAGACCGCAGTGAGTGTGGTCTGCACTACACAATCAGGGGCGTAGGGAGGGTGGTTCCAGTGGAGCGCAAGCTCCAGGTGCCGAAGGTGTCTGGAGACGCCGCCCGCTGTGTACCTGGCAGCTGTCTAAGAGGCGGGCTGGTCTGGGGGGCAGGGTGCCATGTGCCCCCTGGGCCACAGCGTCATGTGGGCCGCGGGCAGCCTGTGTCTCTGTGAAACCACTGCACTGCATGTGTAGCGCTGACCGGACGGAGTTCGGTCAGCACTACACAGTGACTGACAAACACACATCCACCAGTGCTGGCAGCAGTGTGTTTGTTTTAATTAGCTGCCAGTGAGAGTCTGTCAGACTTTCATTGACTGCTGCTGCACCCACTGCCGGAGCCGCTCCATCTTCTGGCTCCTGCAGTGGGTAATGGGAGAGACGTCATGACATCATGACGTCTCTCCCATAATGCAGAGTGGGCCAGCCCAGGAGGACGGACGGAGGAGCGGATGGCGGTGGCGGGAGTGGGGATTCAGGTAAGTGTTTTTTTTTATTAAGTGTCTCTACTGGGGGGGGGCACTACTGGTGGCACTACAAGGAGGAGACCACTACGTACTACCCGGCAGCAATGTGTGTGTTTCAGTAGCCAATGAGAGTCAGACAGACTCTCATTGACTGCTGCGTCCACTACCAGAGCCAGGCTGGAGCTCACTCATGAGCCTTCCGGCTCCTGCAGTGCGTGACGGGAAAGATGTCATGAAGTCTCTCCCATAGTACCGAGCGCGGCTTGCAGGACCAAGCGGGAGGATGGAGGAGCAGACATCGGTGGGTGTGCAGGAGTGGGGATTCCGGTAAGTTAGTGAGTGTTTTGTGTCTGTCTGTCTATTATGTACTACTGGCCGGGGGCACTACAGAAGGCACTGTCTAAGGGGCACAGCATAGGGGGATCAGTACTGGGGGTACTGTATAAGGGGCACTACTTGGCACGTTCATAAGGGGAACCACTATTGGGTGCACAAGGGGCACAGCATAGAGGTGATCACTACTGGGGGCACTGTATAAGGGGCACTACTGGGGGCCTGTATAAGGGGGCCACTGCTGGGGGTACTGTATAAGGGGCACTACTCATGGCCTGCATAAGGTGGACCACTACTGGGGGCACTGCATAGTGGGGACTGTATAAAGGGCACCGCATAGTTACAAACAGTATAAGGGTGCAATACTGGGGGCACTGCATAAAGGGCACTACTACATGGGGCACTGAAACTGGGGACATTGCAAGAGGGGCACTACTACTCAGGGCATTAAGGTGCATATGCAATGGAAAGGAATGTTCCCAGAGTGACAAGAAAGAGGTGTGTGTCATGTTGACATGCCCCATTTTTCAGTAGCCACACCCCTTGTGGCATGTGATCACACCCATTTTTTCAGTGCACACACCTACAGTGCACACACATAGAGGAGGGCTCCATTTTTAATTTTGCCCTGAGCTCCATATACCCTAGTTATGCCACTGGTCAGAGATACAATTGAGACGCATAGGAGACGCTCAGTTTCAGAAATGTCTTGATACTGAATTGGGCCTTCCTGGGTGGTGACAGTGAGTGGCTTAATGCTCGCACAGAGATTGTCTGTATTATGGGCATGTTATGGGACTGCCGCAAAATTGTCACTGAAAGTGGTTGCATACAGAGACACTAAACCAATCCCTTAGGAGGCCATACTGGGAAAAAGCAACTTCACCTGCCAGAGGTCTGGTGCAAGTTTTGATGATGCAACGAATGGTGCATCTAATAATGCACCAATCAGAATTTCAGTATCTATGGACACTGACAATGTGCATCTCAGACCTTGTACATTCGCACACATGGATGTACACTATAGAAAGGCATTGTAGCAGCATTAGCATTGCTCAGAAGAGCACGGCTGCATGCAGAGCAAAACTATTCATTCTTATGGACTATATCACTGACCATGTGACAGTTGTGAGTTTAAAAGGTCAGCATTTTTTAGGTTAGATAAAACAATAAAAGGTAGACAAAGTGCACTTCTGAGGTACAATTAATTCCTTCGTTCATGAAATATTTCATCAATCAAATGCTCCAGACAGAAAATCTGTGTAAGGCAATAAAGTCAATTATCAGTTGTTGTAAAAATGGAATACAATGTATGAATCTGGCAAGTCATAAAGAAGATATATCACAATAATCCTGGTTCCTCCTTCTGTCTGATTTTTCAACACTTTTACCCCTCAGTGTCAGTGATATCAATGCGATATATGAAAGACAAAACAGGGGGGACACATATAATGTAAAACCAAACACAGTTATTAATCAAATCCAAAACATAAAAATGGCTGCGTACCATAAAAGACCTATTATGAAAGGTGCAATGTAACACATATAGGGGAAATGATGCTCCCCCTATTGAGCAATACCTTCACAGGTCAGAATGGTAGCTGACATATCCTCGTTATATACTATTATAGACCACCAACTTGTAATTAATGCTGTTGAATATACCGTGAGGAAAAGTCCAGAACCTATTGGGGAAGAGAAACTAGATTTTATTAAGGAATCCATTGATTTTATGTTAAACAATAATTTTTGGGGGTTTAATGCACAGTAATACATACACAGAAAGGCACGTCAATGGGCAGTAGAGTAGCACCCTCCTATGCAAACCTTTTCATGGGGTGGTGGGTGGATCAGGTGATAGGGGACAGTAATCAATATAAAGAGAATATATTCTTATGGTTAAGGTGCATAGATGATTAGATTATATATTTTTATTTGGAGTGTTAGTGAAAATTATCTTAAATTATTTTGTGATATTCTTAACCTTAATGATTATATTATAGTTCTAATTTGTAATATCAACCAACAAGAAGTAAACTTCCATGATTTAATTATTTATAAGAATGGAGAAAGTCTAGCAGTGCCCCCAGTAGTGGTCCACCTTATGCAGACTCCCAGTAGTGTCCCTTATACAGTACCCCCAATATGCAGTGTCCCCAGTAGTGGTCCCTCTTATGCAGGCCACCAGTAGTGCCTATTATACAGTACCCCCAGAAGTGTTCCCCCTTACGCAGGCCCCCACTATTGATCCCCCTATGCTGTGCCCCTTACTAAGGAATTAATTGTACCTCAGATGTGCACTTTTCTACCTTTTATTCTTTTGTTTCACTTATATCTAGTGATAGGTGTTAGTCACATTAGGTTGGTAGTTGCCTTCTTTGGGCTTGGAGTGCAGTGGTATATATTTTTATTTTTATCAGAATTTTTTAGTTTGCTTAGACCCTGCATGATACATTTGTAAATGAGGGAAGTGGGGTGTCCTTATTTATTCAAATAATAAAATAGTTGGTGTCTGTGTTCTGTAATTTATTTAATATTTTTTTACAAGTGGTTCTCCAAGTGCCATCATGCACTGGCAGGCTTGCTGTGGCCAGTAGGTCACCTGTAAAAAAACAAATTATGTATCACAATAACCATTACCACCACCACCAGGGGTACAGAGAGGAGCCCTTGTGCTATTGGCATTAGGGCTGGTTGGACCCAGGAGGGTAGCCTGCACATTTTCTTTGCAGACCCACTCACCTGGGAGAAGTAAATGCTAGTGCAACTGGATAGGTCTGGTATATTGATGGTGGGGGACCCCTACACTATGGGTTTTCCCTCTATGGTTCACTAGGCCTGGTTGGTCAAACCTAGTGCTGGTTTAGAAAAAATTGGGGGGACCGCACATACTTTTTCATCACAATTTTTCTGATACCAGCATAGCCACATGCTTTTTTTGTTAGTTTTTATTTATTTATTTTCTTATATACAGTGGCTAACTGTACTATATGTATGACAATTTTTAAAGTGATATGGTTCCACTGACCCTGGCTGGTCAAACCTAGCGCTGGTATCAGAAAAATCAGGGGATGCCACACAAATTTTTTCTCTTGATTTTTCTGATACTAGTTTAGGCACATGTTTTTTTGTTATTTTTATTTATTTTTGTCCTTTATTTTGATATATATACAGTGGCTAACTGTACTGTATGTGTGACAATTTCTAATGTGATGTGGTTCCATTAGCCCTGGTTGGTCAAGCCTAGTACTGATATTGGAAAAATTGGGGAGGGATGGGGACCTCACACACGTTTTCCCCTAAATTTTCTGATACAAGTCTATGCACATGTTTTTTTTGTTATTGTTATTTATTTATTTATTTTTGTTTATTTTTGATATACAATGGCTAACTGTACTGTATGTGTGACAATTTCTGGAAGTGATGTGTGACAACTAACATGTTATTGACCAGCATGTTATTGACAATCATCAATGGCATCAAAGGGGAGGACAGTACTCTTTACCCTAGCCTGGACTTGTTGGCGGGTGCTGGGTCATTTTATTTAATATGTTTATTACTTTTATTCCTGTATATCGGAGTATAAATTCCCATGGGTTCTCCTGGTGGTAGCTTTGCGGTGGTTGAGCTGTCTTGATAAAGGACCTTTGCGGTCCGAAACGTTGACTATACAATAATGTATTTGTGAGTAAAATATATCATCCGTTTACTGATTGTTGAGTGCCCTTTTCTTTTTTTATTGCTATATACAGGTATATTGTATGTGTTTTCAGTTTTGAATTATTTATTAGCTGCAAGTCTATAATATGGGGCTTGTGAACACTCAATAAATGAAAACCTAGTAAAAAAAATAACCAAATAAGACTGCTCTATTTAGTTTAGCCTACTAGATTGTGAAATGGCAGAAAAATACACAGCAGTCAAGGCTCCATATGTTAGAAATCAATTATCAATTTAATCACATTAAAAAGTTAAAACACCTATCACAATCCACATCAGTACATACATATAATAATAACACTACAGTTTTCTACAGTCCTTTAACATCAAAATAATATAACGTGTCAATATTGTACTATTAGGAGTAAATGCATGTGCAGAGCAAAAACAGTTAGGAAGGTTTCAGAAAACTCAATATCAGGCAGCAGCAATCTTATTTTAGTTTAATACACATAAAATTGATTGTCAACTGAAACTACAGAAAGTTTAAACCAGGTAAACTTGTCTTTCTCTTTGCACTCAATTAACACTGGTGTTAATTAAGATGCACTGCCTTTAGACCACAAATAGACAATAGTCCAGATATGAAGCACTCATGAACTTCTTTAAAGTGGGCCGAAAAGGCATGAGAGCCCCTTCTTTATAATAAGTATAGGTTCACCCACCCAGATCTTAAGGGGGCATGAACTTCTGCCAATACATACTTTGTTGCAGGTGCAGCGTATAGCAAAAATCATATTTCTGGTATTGCATGTTATGAATTCCTTAACTCTCGTTTCATTGCCACTGATATTAATAATCTCTATTTTCATACTGCCCTCACTTTTTATATTTGTACACCCTATGCAATCTCAGTTATTAAAACCTATTGATGAAATACAAGATAGGGCTTGTGTGAATGGTAGGGCATTGGATACAAGTTTAGATTTTAAATTGGGATCCTTTGTGTAAATATGCTTCAGTTTATCTAGCAGAATTGGTCCGGGGACATGGTCCCTCTTTAGTAGCAACCACTGTTTTTTTAAAACCTCTTCAACCATTTTATGTTCTTTTGTGTATTCAGTAATAAAGGCAAATGTGTAATCCCCTTTTTCTTTTGATGGTTTCGCTATGGATAGTTGAACAAGATGAACTCAATACTCTCTACAAGGAAATCTTGAAGTTTTACAGGTAAATCAGACGTATCCAGAAAATTACGTGATGCCTCTACACCAGCCTTATGTTCAATAATGGTGTAGAGGGAACTTATGTCTACCATTACTAAAAGCAGTTATTTTTCCCATCTGATAGACTCCTGTAATTGCAAGAAATCCCTAGTGTCTCTTAAATGTGATTTATTTGTGTCTCATGATTTCAGCTTTTTATTCCCCAATGTCCATTAGGACAATCCCCCCCCTCTTGTTGGCAGGTTTTATAACCAGCCCTTTATTGTCATGTAGATCTCCTAAGGCTCTTTTCTCTTTGGCCATCAAATTAGAGTTTATTTGTCAATTTTAATTTTATTGAGGTCATCTAGCACCAGTGAATTAAAAGTTTCAATAAAAGGACCTTTTAAATGCTGCAGAAAGAATATAGATTTGGGGCAAAAAGGGGTGAGGGACCTCATCTCCACCTCCCCCAGTTCTGAAGTTTTCTGATTAATAAAAAACTTTTTCACAGTTAATTTCCACACAAATTTTTGTACATCTATAAAGATGCAAAGGGTTCAATATGATTCGTTGGGCAGACTGTAGTTAAGGCCTTTTTGAAGGAGTATACTTTCCTCATGAGGTAAGACATATCAACTTAAGTTGAATATTTTAATCAGAGGGGGGTTTTCTTTCATCTCTTTTATGTTTGATGGAGTATTACTAGAATCGATACTATTAATTGGTGTTACTCTTTTTTTTTTACTCTTTCTGGAAGCATACTTTTTTTGTTTTTTTTTACATCTCTTTTTCCTTTAGTGCGAGTATATTTTTTTTATATGTAGGGAGTCCTGTCACTCCCTCTCTCTAAAAATGTTGTACATCTGTTCTCACGGACTCTTGATTGAGGAGAAAAATTTTCCCTAAGGGGTGAAAAACAATTCTCTAAGAAAAAAGTATCTTCCGGTTCTATATTAGAGTGTTGTCTGTTTATAACAGTTCTCCTTGGTGGGGGAATTCTCCACTCAGGGGTCCTTCCCCTATTGTTATCTCTATCAAAGCTATGTCTGATGGAGACTTGTGCGGAGCTCTGTCTAGTCTATCAAACCTGTTTATTTTTCCCTCTTGTACGTACCTGTTCCTTGATGGTTTATCTCTGTTAGTTGATCTGACCTAATAAGAGTTCTGTTGGATCCCATTCTGTATTACTTTCTTATAGATTTCTTCCATAATGTGTATTGATTTCTAATAATGCTGGGTTCTTATTAGTTGGATTAAGGGATTCTGCTTTGTCCCTGATGATTTTTTTACTTTTTTCTGTATAAACAATATTTCAGGATTCTATTGCCCCTTCTAATTCCCTAAAGTCATCTAGATTAGAAAAAGGCTGTACTAGTGACTTTAGAACCTTGATTTCTTCATCAAACCTATTAAGGTTTATTTTTCTTTTTAGAACAATTACAGTAAGTTTGTAAATGCAAGAAAGCAATTTTAAGGATATTATAACATTGTTTCCTAAAATCCTTCCTGGACATCATATAACTGTATTGTTTATTTATTTTCAACCCTCTGGATATCAAATTTTGTGTTAGGTATTTCTCCATTGTAACAACTTCCCACCAAACATTGCTTTCCTTTAGTAACACATTTTCTAGTTTTTCCATTAGACCCTCCAGATCATCATCAATTAGTTCAACCAACTCGTACATGCTTGTCATCTTCCTGAATATTCAGTGAGTGGGGTACGCCTATTCTCTATTTCTGGCCTATTTCTAAGCATGGGACACCGGTTTGAATATCACATGGGTGGAAAATATACCTTTATATGTTTGATACCACAAGAAGTGTGAGTCGGGTAAACCCACATTTTCAACCATTTCCTCTTCTACTGAACACAATAGTGTATTTGAACTATGGTCAATTATTAGAGAAAAAAATAGTTTACACGTGTACATTATATACTTATTTTGTTTTCTATGATATCACACATTGACTGGTGGACACAGAAAGGAGGATCTATCAAACCATCAGTATGTTCCCCTCAAATTTATACTATAAGGGGTGCTTGTATGTTATAAATGGAATTTGGTGAAGTTCTCTGTTTTGATTCTATTTTGTGCAGCTTTGTATTGTGCCAATTACCAGGAATTATTTGTGTCTTTATAACAGTTAACATCAGTTAAGGACACAGTAGAACTCTTGAAGTCTCTTGCACATTATGGACATAAGGTGCCCAAAGACAAAATACAACCAAAAAATGTTTCTTATATATGCCATTGTTTGTCTGAAGGCTTGAGACATCTATCTCCAGGTAGAATTGCAGCCATTCAAGAAATCAGATTACCTACTAACAAAATGAAATTAAGGGTTTTTCTTGGAATGGTTGGTTACTATACAATCTGGACACCTAACTATTCACAATTAACTGCACCGTTGTATGACTTGACTAAAGCTGCTGTGCCAGAGCCCTTGGTGCATACTGACCAAACCAAATTGTTATTTAATCAGCTAAAAAATGTTCTCATTGCAGCCCCAGCTTTAGAGCTACCTAATTATAATCAGGATTTTTCTCTATTTTGTATAGAATACATGGTACATGCAATAGGAAGTGCTTACACAATGACATGGTTGTAAACAGAGATCAGTAGCTTATTTCCATGTCCAGTTAAACCTAATAGCTAAGGCATTACCAGTATGTCTGATAGCAATAGCAGTAGCTGCATTGCTGGTTGACAAATCTTCACACATTGTTTTGGGTTGAAATCTTAAAGTTTTTGTCTCACATGCAGTGGCAGCTCTAGAAATCTGCAAGAAAACTCAACATGTCACTGCTGCATTCCTAACAAAATAAAATGGGAGCTGGAATTTATTATGCCCACAAACATTACCCTGGTCAAGTGTAATATCTTGAACTCAGCTACCTTACTACTGGTTAATGAAACTGATGAGTTTCAGATAGAGGAATGGGGGGTAGAGAATGAAACCCCTCATGATTCCTTAAAATATGTGGATGAGCAAATTACTCCAAAGGTAGTTTTTAAAGAGGTACAGCTCCAAAACCCTGGCTTAATTTATTATGTTGATGGCAGTTGCCATAGACAAATAGAAACTGGGACAACACAATCAGGGCATACAGTGGTAGATGATACCAAAACTGTTTATTCCACCCCACTTTTTCCACCACCCTCAGCACAGTTAACAGAGCAAAATGCACCAACAAAAGCATGCGAATTGGCAGATGGAAAGGTATAAATATATAAAAAGACAGCAGGTGTGCCTTTGGTGTGGTGCAAGATTTTGGGGAATTGTGGAAACATAGAGACTTTATAACAGCAACAGGAAATCCAATTGCATATGCAGAAGCAGTAAAGAAATTGCTATAAGCTATACAACTACCTTCCCAGATTGTAGCAATTAAATTCCTAGCTCATATTACCAGACATGATGGGATTACTAAAGGAAAGGACCAAGTGGAAAAATGCAGTGTTCTTAGGATAATAAAGACTTGTAGCAAAGCTCTGAAGATAAGCCTGTCACCCCAAAATTGCTCTTGCCTATTTGTACAGAAATCCCATGGACCAACCCATGCAGATAAGATGGCCATGATAAGTCTGATTAAGATTTACTGGTAGCTCCTAGAGATGTGTCCACATACATCTAACCTCTGTGCATGTTAAACAGTCCATCTAGTCACACCACGCCGTGATGTGACTTGGTAGCACAGAGTGTATTTTCATGTAGCTTTTTAACATTCAAATGCATCTTATTTGCATGGTGATGTGGATAGATTGGTTAGGATGCTTCAGTATGTTTTGGTTTGTGTAGATTGTTTTTAGGGTGGGTTGAAGGGTATGCTGTGGCTAATGCAACATCATTAATTACTGCTTAGAAACACACAGAAATTTGTCTGTAGGTATGGTATACCTTATGTAATAGCATCTGACCAAGGCACACATTTTTCTGGACTATATTTAAAAAAAGATGTGGAATAAAACAACAACTATACATGGCATGTCATCCACAAATAGTGGCAATGTTGAATGTTACAATAGAACTATTTAGAACAAACATTCTAAATAATGCAAGGAATCTAGTTTACATTGGCCAGAAGCTTTGCCATTAGTATTACACGTAATCATAATCACCCCTAGAGGAATACTAAATATTTCTCCTTATGAGATAATGTTTAGGAAAGCTACACATTGTTGTTATTGCACCCTCATATGAACTGAGTAAGAGAAATTACTTAACTGTGAATTATCTTATCACACTAAGGAACCTGCTAAAGATTTTATACGCTGCTGTGGTCAGTATGCAGCTAAACTCATTGGAAGGTGCTTGCCACAATTTACAACCTGGTGATGAAGATGGTCCAGAATTTTCTGATATCAGACTCACTGACAGACTGATGGGTAAGACATTGTCAAGTCTTGCTGATAACTCTAACTGCTGTTAAAGTAAATGAGAAGATATCACAGATTTATGCAACACATTGTAGAAAAGTCACATCTCCTGTGACAGCGCAATCGAAGGACATTCTTCAAGACACATATTTTACACTTCATCAGTAAAAGCAACAAGTGATAATAAAACTGTGCCACTTGCCAATGCAGTAAGTCTGAAGAGGTACATAACTCTAAAGGGTTATGTGAAGATCATCATGAACAGAAACATATTATTGGGCCTTATTTGGTACTTTGGGGTTGCATATGTGAATGGGGATTTCTGATTATTATGACTGTTATTCTGATTGGTTTTGGTTGGTATACCTCAAAACCTGTGAATGATATATCATATGGTACAGATGATAAATATCAGATACAAGGTGTGTTGAGATGAATATGGGTATGAAAAGATTTGCAAAGGGTAAATCATAAAAAGGATTTGACAGGCAATTCCATAATCAAAATTCACAGTAGGATTGCAGAGACACTTAAGATGTTGGATTTGCACTCACCTACCTATGAGAGTAAATGCAGGCATACCCATGCTAGCTCACTTCATCAGCACCACAGACATGATAGATAGAGAATGGTCTTGCCATAAGTACCCAAATGGGAGTTGTACCTGTTTAAACCATGAACTATAAATGCAGTCCTTAGTGGATTTTCCATATCTTAATGTATCAGCAGCTAGTTTAAGTCATGTTCCTGTCTTACAAGTGACTGTTGCAACACTGGAAACCTAAGTAATTCATGAATACAGATGATAAATAACATATTGATAGAAAGTTGGCTTTAAGGACAAAGCAGGTTCAGTTAACAATCTACAGGTTAAAGGACAAGAATTTACTATAGGTTACACTAACTATGCAAGAGCAACCTTTGCTACCCATTCAACTGATATGAGCTCCAGTTGGTATTCCATAAATAACAAGGAGTCTTTGGTGAATAAGACTTTATTTTTGTACTTTTGACAATGCAATCTGTGCTGATGCAGCAGGAAATAACACAGATTTATTTATTACATACATGGGGTTCATTTATACTAGATGACCAGACATGCCTTTGCCTAAGGTATGTATTGGATGTGTGGAAAATGGGCCTATTAATTAATTCCCTTGGGGGCAAGCAGACAACGTGCACTTTCCTATGTACGGTAGCTCCATTTGTGAGAGTTACTGATCACTTAGATCAATAGTCCCAAAACATACCTGTAGAACATGTTTTGGTCCACTTAGTCTTTAGATGCAGTTCACCTTTAGTTCCAATATTACCATTTCACTTACTATTTGTAATCCCTTAACCCACTGGCGGAGATAGGAACTGGATATTGGCACTCGGTGATTGTTTACATCCACTCCTATTATGTAATGAGAACATTTAGGCATATGGATCTGTCTTTTGTTTTCTTTTTATGTTATATTTATATTGATTAATACAATCTTTTCTCTAATAAAAATTAATAGTGGCACATGAATAATAATATTACTTGTGTTCCCTTTATCCATTGGTATGTAGACAACTAAACCTATAATATTTGTGTTATTTCTTATATAGTCACTACAATAGTACAATATATTGTTACCTTATATGCACAATTATTAAGAAATAATCTAAGTAACAAGTTTGCCAGGTAAATATTGTATTTATAATTCAATAGCTTCTCAGCAACAAGAGAGAAGTGATCTTGTTTACATATGTTAATTACACACCCCCTTCTGTACAGTCCTGTTAGTAGAAGTATACTTACAGACAATTGGCCACAAGGACTGTCAGTCAGTGATAGAGAGCGGGGATTGGCTTAGCTACAGTGTAAATATAACCAGGAAACTAACGAGCCCCACTGCGATCAGGTGATCAAGCCCTCGGGTGAAACTCATGTCGGACCACAAGCCACATTCTGAGCGGCAGCACCACCACACCACTCCAATCACTCCTACTCCAAGAACCAGTTGACCGGAGGTATTTTATCTATCCCTCTCTGGCACTCTCTCATTTGGGTTGATGCCAGTGACCTCCCCTGCAATGCCATCATGGTAACAGGGAAGAGACACGACTGATATTCCAAACAGCAGAAGTATTTTCTTTTGTTTCTCTGGGGTTAACGTCTGTCACTCTCTCATCTCCGGTTTGATGATACAGACTTGGGAAAGTAGAAGTGTTCAGACGTATTATCAGCTACCCCGGACTGTTCTTTCTTCCTTTATGGAATCTCTAATTTAGAGAATCATGAGCTGACAGACTGTGCATGACATTTTTACTGTGATTTACCTACATAAAAGGTGTTATTATAAAACATTATTTTTCATATTTGTCAGCTGGTTATAGGAACTTATATGAGCTTCAATGTATGGTTTATATGCACTTAAATGTATAGTGCACATGCATATTGAATATGACTAGTAGGAACTGAGGAACACGGTCTTCTCTGATATATTGTATTTAGAACTTTTTGATTTTCTTATATATTTATGTGAATCTTATCTCTGGAAAAGAACTCAGCATATGGAGATTGGTTTTCATTAAACGGAGTATGGTGTATATTCCTGGAGGTCTGTGATCTTAGATACATGTTACCAGGGGGTGTATTCAATATTTTTACCCATATTAATATTATCTGATATTTATCATTCAAAAAAAAACTTTGGAATTTTTTTCTACTTTATTTTATATGTAGATTCTAACAATTTTTCTTTATTTATTTTTGTGTGATTCATGTCTGAGTGTATACAAAATCACTCTTTTAGAGGTGTAATTTATTAAAAGTTAAGTCTTATAATTCCATTATATTATTAACAGCAATAATCAGTTAAAACACTGCCCCAAATAGACATTATTTGTCTCAGTTGCATCTTGCAACAGGTATTTATTTATGTGTTAATCTCAAATGTTGTGGGAGCACCGGCAACATAGAGTCATTCATGATGCACTCTGAGATAGACCATTAGTTGTTTTCTTACAGAATCAATTCTAATATTAAATACTTACAAATTACCAGTGCACACTCATATTGCAATTAGTAGAACATGTTTTGGTGCCTGCTGGTCTGACATACTGTACCTAAAACAACATAATAAAATGGAAGTAAAAGAAGGGGATATATCGTTTAAATTTACAGATTATGAGCATGCTGCTTTTTCCCTTGTCCACAATTTTGATGGTAGAGAATGTGAAAATACTGACTTTAATGGACCAGATGGTAGGAGAATTGGTTGTCTCTATTAATCAGACAGTGGAGAAGTTGCCCAAATCTGGAAAGTGGCTTTACAGCATAGAATGGCACCGGACCAGTTGTTGGTAGGTGAAGGTGACACGTGTGGTGGTAGGACAAGGATGCTCTACATATATAGACGATAACAACACAAAAATCATTAGGCATTTAAAGAAGGTTAGAAAGAAAGGCATAAGAAAGATAAGTACTGGAGAAGGGTGGGACCCTTTAGGATAGTTGGATATAGGTATTGCCAAACTTCTCTGGAATAATACAATATGTTATTTTTGGCATAATGGTTTTAGGCATAGTATATATGAGTATTAAGTGCGGACCCATGATATGTGTAAAGTGTATCAAAGGAATTGGAAAGGGCAACAGACAGAAATAAATTACTTTAGTGATTGTAGACCAGACTGTGCATGAACAGCAGAGTCCACAGATTCTGTATAGTGACCTATTGAAATCATATGAGAGTCACAAATTTTGACTGATGACTCAGTATGGAACAAATACAAGAAAATCAGTGGATTGCAGCCCATGGATGCAAATAAGGACTATTCACAAACCCCTCCCAAAACAAATGACAAATACTAAATATGATCCACAGTGGCGCATCCCACTTTCAATACAAATGTGTCCAGAAAAGAGTTCTTACTTTTTATATAATTAGTGATATTTTTATATATGCATGTATCATCTAACTTTTCTGTATATGTGCTGTGCATCCTTCTGTTCACTTTTGAGGGACTTTGATTTTCTTCCTCAAACAGAAAATTGACAATGCATAGCGCAATAATGTCACATAAATAAATATACAGTGGACCAATATATCCCACTTATATGTAGACAAAAGAGTTCAAGCACAGCACAACCCAAAAGATGATAATGTGTTTTTACATCCCCGGAAACACTACTTTTGATAGGTTGGAATACCCTTGTTTCTTTTTCGCTCAACACTTTTAATCACATTCAGGTGAGCCGTTTTTCTCCCTCATATAGAAAGAGACCAGAAAACATGTAGTGCAATATTGTCATGTAAACAATCACAAATGTATTACAACATCTCACTCACATGTAAACTGAAATATAAAAGCATATACACCTCACTGGTGTATCACAGTAGTTCTACACAATATGATTACCCTCCTAAGGATGACACAGGGGTAGTAAAATCCAGAGCTCGAGATCTCACGTCTCCCATCTCCCTTCAAGGTGATAAAAGGTAAGCAGTTGTGTAGAATCTCTCCCATTTTTGTGTCACTGGCTTAACGTGTTTCTTATCGCAATGTCCTTCCTCAGAAGCCTAGTGACACACCTCACCTATCGCTGTATATATAACCTAAACAATTAGTTCTTTCCTTCCAGTTGCTGGGCTTAATTTCCTGCCAACCAACTCCGGTCATCAGAAAGCCTGTAGCTCTCTTGGTGTCCCTCTCATGGATATCTTGTGCCTCCTCTTATTCATGGAAGTGTTCCTTTATTATATAGGAGGAAGATGGCCGCTGATTTAAACGATACACTTGCGTTCCAGGCTTTCATTTTATACATTCCAAGAGGGAGACTACCATCCAATAGAAGCAAATAAAGTGCTTGATGTGCAGCCATGACGTCCATATTGTCCATTGCATAAGGTTAATATATAGATAAAAGCAGAGATAAAAAAAACATTTAAAATAGGGAATATCTTAGAAATATAAACATATGTTTAAAAGGACATAGTATTGGGATACCAGAATTATAAAAAACGGGTTCATAAATAAATGAAAAAATTAATACTACACATTATATATATATATATATATATATATACATTTATATAAAAAATATATATAAAAAAAATTAAATGGTAAAAGACATCAAAGAATATATCATAAAAACCACTTAATTTCAAATTCACTGTTTCAATCTTTTAGAACCAAAGTCTTTAATTTGAAGATCCAACTCATTTCCGCCTGTGCAGGTCTACTGTTTATATTTTTGCATCTCCAATTTGTGGTTATAGTCTGAATGCCCCAAAAAGATTTCAAATTGCTTGGATCACAATTGTGCTTTAATTTAAAATGGGACGAAACAGTATGAGTGTCTAACCCCTTCTTAATATTGTATACATGTTCCGCTAAATGGACTTTCAGGTTCAGAGAGGTTTTTCCTACAGGTATGTACAATAATTCACAGTTACATCCTAATGCATAGATCATATTGTTGGAGTTGCACATAATGAAGTGTTTTATAGGGTACTTAACCCCTCTTACTTCAAATTCCTTTATCTTACTGCAACCCTTCACTGTTCTACATATGAGGAACCTCCCACATCTATGGAACCCTATACTCCTATTACTAACTCTAATGGTGGGTTCAATCGAGCTTCTAACTAATTTATCTTTAATGGAGGCAGACTATCTATAAATGAAACTAGGTCTATCTGTTATTTCCCTTCCAATTATCGGGTCATTTTTAAAAAATTTCCAATGCTTATTAAAAATGGATTATATATATATATATATATATATATATATATATATTCTGCCAAAAGTCCATAATGACCCCCTCCACCCCCAGGTAGACCTATAGTAAGTGGCACAAATAGTATCACTTCTAACTTGTCTGCAATATAGATTTCTATTTGCAATCCCTGGTCGGGAAAACAAAAGTCTACTTAAAGGATAAAGTGGATATTTTAAGAAAACTAGAAACTATCAAATGGGAAAATAATTATGTACTCATCAGTGCCGATGTTTCTACTTTATACACCAATATCGATATGGATAAGGGTATGCAAGCTGTCTCCTACTTTTTAGACACCTCCAATTATGTATTATAACTCAAAGGGTTTATTTTAGAAGGCATCAAGTTTATTTTAACGAATAATTATTTTTATTACAATGGTGGTTATTACCTGCAAGCAGTCAGAACAGCCATGTGGACTAGGTTCGACCCCAGCTATGCCAATTTTATTCATGGCATTTTGGGAAGATCATGTGATTTGGCAAGATGACCAGCTGGGGATGAACCTAGTCTCATGGAAATGCTTCATAGATGATACATTTTTCGTATGGAGTGGTACGGAGGAGAACTTGCTTTTATTTTGTCACAAATTAAATATGAATGATTTTAATATCAAACTTGTTTTTACAACCAGCATAGAAGAAATTGTGTTTTTAGACCTATGTATTTATATCATTGACAGGAAAATACAGACCTAAACCCCCAGGAAAAAAAACAGATTCCAATAGCTGCATCAAGAAAGATAGTCAGCACCATAAAAACTGGCTAGATGGGATAACTTTTAGCCAGTTAGTACATATAAAATGCAATTGTAAAGAGGAGGATATCTGTAAAGTCTAAATGGAAGAAATGGTAGATCATTTTAGAGTAAACGGGTATGAGAATGCTTTAATAGAAAAGGGCAAAAAAGAGAATTACTAATATTTAAAGGAAAGAGCTACTTGTGGAGAAAATAGAGGATAATGATTTGAGTAATAAAAATCTTCAATGGGCTTTAATTACCAAATATAATATGAAACATAAACAAATAGAATCCATTTTTAATAAGCATTGGAAATTTTTGAAAAATGACCCGATAATTGGAAGGGAAATACCGGATAGACCTAGTTTCATTTATAGAAAGTCCACCTCCATTAAGGATAAATTAGTTAGAAGCTCAATTGAACCCACCATTAGAGTTAGTAATAGGAGTATAGGGTTCCATAGAAGTGGATGTGCCTCATATGTAGAACAGTGAAGGGTTGCAGTAAGATAAAGGAATTTGAAGTAGGTGGGGTTAAGTACCCTATAAAACACTTCATTATGTGCAACTCCAAAATGTGATCTACGCATTAGGATGGAACTGTGGATTATTGTACATAGGAAAAACATCTCTGAACCTGAAAGTCCATTTAGCGGAACATATATACAATATTAAGAAGGGGTTAGACACTCATACTGTTTCGTCCCATTTTAAATTAAAGCACAATTTTGATCCAAGCAATTTGAAATCTGTTTGGGGCATTCAAACTATAACCACAAATTGGAGATGAAAAAATATAGACAGTAGACTTGCACAGGTGGAAATGAGTTGGATCTTCAAATTAAAGACTTTGGTTCTAAAAGGTTGAAATGGTGAATTTGAAATTAAGTGGTTTTTATGATGTATTCTTTGATGTCTTTTACTATTTAATTATATTTTTAATATTTTTTTTTATATATAGGTTTTTATATATATGATGTTGAGTTTTAATATTTAATTTTTATTTATGAGCCCATTTTTTATCATTCTAATTTCCCAATACTATGTCCTTTTAAACATATGTTTATATTTCTAAGATATTCCCTTTTTTAAATATTTTTTTATTTCTGCTTTTATTCTATATATTAACTTTATGCAATGGACAATATGGACATCATGGCTGCACATCTAGCACTTTATCTGTCTCTGTTGGATGGTAGTTTCCCTCTTGGAATATACAAAATGAAAGCCTGGAACGCAAGTGTATCCTTTACAACAGTGGCCATCTTCCTCCGGTATAATAAAGGAACACTTCCATGAATAAGAGGAGGCACAAGATATCCATGAGAGGGACACCAAGAGAGCTACAGGCTCTCAGATGACCGGAGTTGGTTGGCAGGAAATTAAGCCCAGCAACTGGAAGAAAATAACTAATTGTTTAGGTTATATATACAGTGATAGGTGAGGTGTGTCACTAGGCTTCTGAGGAAGGACATTGCGAAAAGAAACGCATTAAGCCAGTGACACAAAAACGGGAGAGATTCTACACAACTGCTTACCTTTTTTCACTTTGAAGGGAGATGGGAGACCTGAAATCTGGAGCTTTGGACTTTCCAATCCCTGTGTCATCCTTAGGAGGGTAATCGTGTTGTGTGGAACTATGGTGATACACCAGTGAGGTGTTACTGTATATGCTTTTATATTTCTATGTGAGTGAGATGATGTAATAAATTTGTGATTGTTTACGTGACAATATCTCACTACATGTTTTCTGGTCTCTTTCTATATGAGGGAGAAAAACAGCTCACCTGAATGTGATTAAAAGTGTTGAGCGAATAAGAAACAAGGGTATTCCAACCTATGAAAAGAAATGTTCCGGGGATGTGAAAACACATTATCATCTTTTGGGTTGTGCTGTGCTTGAACTCTTTCGTCCACATGTGAGTGGGATATATTGGACAACAGTATATTTATTTATGTGACATTATTGCACTATGTGTTGTCAATTTTCTGTATGAGGAGGAAAATCAAAGTCCCTCAAAAGCGAATACGAGGATGCACAGAACAAATATGTAAAAGTTAGAAGATACATGCATATATAATAATCCCACTAATTATATAAAAAGTAAGAACTCTTTTTTGGACACATTTGTATTGAAAGTGGGAGGCGTCACTGTGGATCATATTTAGTATTTCTCTGATGACTCTGTATACCAGACACTGGAAGGAGGCAATGAGGGAATGGAGAATTTTTAATATGTTCAACATTAATTAGCTGCTAATCTCAACTAGCTATATTGTCACTATTCTAGCCACACCAAAGGTTCATACAAAAATTAGGGATACCACCATCTGGTGCGGTGAGTATCAAATATTAACCTAGTCCCTGTGAATCTACCTTTTTCTTTTTTTATGTTATCCTAAATCTCCCTAGAAATTCTGATCAGAACCTTTTGATTTGTGTAGTAGAATGCTGAGTGTCTCAGCAGGGAGAGGAATAATATGGACAGCCGAATACAATATGGAAGCTGAATGATTAGTTCTTTATATAATGGTAATCATTGCTTTAAGCTTTAATTGCATATTTCTGGACATTTAGCAGATATTTTCTTATTTTGATTACACAGTATAAATATGAGGAAGCAAGAAACAATTTCCTTTGAAATAAGGATCTGCTCAGAACTACTAAGTTCGGGTGGGTTCAGTTTCCAGGAATCCGAACCCACTCATCTCTAACTAAAACACATCCTCACATTTACAGAGGGTTCAGAAATGGTGGTAGGAGGCTTCTGTAGGATTACCATGTCAGATGTGTCAAACTCAAACATGGCATTTGTGGACACTCTTAGACTCTCCTCTGGAATCTGTGAAGTTTGTGAACACATTGTTTGTTCTTTAGTCTTAGTTTTTGTTTGTGCACTGATTTGCCTGTTTTAAAGGTGAGACATCTTGAGAAGTTGGTGCATGTGAAGTTACAAAAAATACCTGTGTTTGGACCTGGTTTTTGCAATAGGCATTCTAGTGCATAAAAGAGCAGTAGCAGGACCACCACTAGCAAAGGTCTTAGCTTTTCCTTTCCACTGCATGGGGTGTAAAGCATGTAGGTAATTTTATATTTCGGCTGTAACTTTTCCCTTCATAGTTAGAAGTAAAGTTGTCTTTTTGATTGTGAAATACATTTTAGATTTGAGGTGCCCTTCCTTACACCTTCTTTCCATTGATCACCTTTAAAAGTAGATGTTGAAGTTCTATAACTGGCAGCACTAGTACTGGGTTGCTCTTACTCTGTCTACTGTAGTAGAATGCACACATTTCTCCTCTTTTCAATACAGTGCATTAAAGTAGTCATCAGGTTTTATTTTCTTTCCCTTTTCCATATACAGTACTGCACCAAGATACTCATCTGTGCAACTTTGTACAGTAGCTGTTGTACACTTTAAAAAGTGACATTCTGTAAGCTGCTAGCAGTCAGACTGTCATAATGTCAGAAATGAATGGTGAGGGACAGGGGCGGCCACTGAAATCATAGAAGCAGCAGTCAACTAAAGTACAAGTACCATTGCAGAAAAAAGAAACAAAGATTCCCATACGAGTGCACAGTCTCGCAATAAATTACAGTTAAAACATAACTTTTAATTTCTTATTCATATCATATGTGGTTACTTAAAACACAGTAAAATAGAGACAGAAAAAATAAGAACATACACAAATACACAGTATGATTTAAAATACAAAGTAGTACTCAGCAGTGGCATAACTAGGGTATTTGAACCCCAGGGCAAATGTAAAAATGGATACAGTACCCCCAGTAGTGGTCCCCCTTATGCAGCCCCCAATTAGTTCCCCTTATACAGTACCCCAACAGTGCCCCCCCAATGAAGTGCCCCCAGTAGTAGTCCCCCTTATGCAGTGCTCCTTTATATAGTGCCCCCAGCAGTAGTCCCCCCCTTATGCAGTGCCCCAAGTAGTGGTCCCCCTTATGCAGGCCCCCAGCAGTGATCCCCCCTATCCAGTGCCCCTTATTCAGTGCCCCTGAAGTTTTCCTCCCTATTTAGTGCCCCTAGTGGTCCCCCCAATGCAGTGCCCCTAGTAGTAATCCCCTTACATAATGCCCCCAGCAGTAGTCCCCCCCCATGCAGTTCCCTCAGTAGTGGTCCCCTTTATGCAGGCCCACAGTAGTGATCCCCCCTATCCAGTGCCCTTATACAGTGCCCCCTGTAGTTTTCCTCCCTATTTAGTGCCCCCAGTAGAGGTCCCTTAGTAGTAAGCCCCTTATAACATGCCCCAGTAGTAGTTGCCCCCCAGTAGTTCCCCCCCTCCCAATGCAGTGCCCCCAATAGTAGTCCCCCCCAGTTGTAGTCCCCAGTAGTGCCCCACCCCCAGTAGTGGTCCCCCCAGTAATGGTGCCCCCAGTAGTGGTCCCCCCCAGTAATGGTGCCCCCAGTAGTGGTCCCCCCAGTAATGGTGCCCCAGTAGTGCTCCCCCTGTAATGGTGCCCTCAGTAGTGTCCCCCTGTAATGGTGCCCACAGTAGTGCCCCCCCTTGTAATGGTGCCCCTAGTAGTGCCCCCCCTGTAATGGTGCCACCTGTAGTAGTCCCCCCCGATGTGCAGATACACAACACAAGTAAAAAAAAAAATACACTGCTGTCGGTGCTACACTGCCTAACTAGGGCAGGTCGGTACCATGGCCGGCGCCCCCCGCGCCGCCATTGCTACGGCGCCCAGGGCACATGCCCTGCTCAACCCCCCTTAGTTACGCCACTGGTACTCAGTCACTATGTCTTTTTATATACTTTATAGTGTTTTATTGCATGTGGATTCAATTTATTTAATTAGCTAGTGCAGTATTTCCTTATTTCTGCACTTCCATTGATAAATGTAATAATAGTGTGACACAGCTCTGGTTTAGTTACTCATCATATTATCCAGATATATGTAATGTCTGTTTGGTCAGAAATACCTACTAGGTATTTAAATATGACCCAATTTATTTACATTCTTGTGTTAAATATCATACTGATTCAACATGCCTCCTTGTATCTGGAGTATTGATTCATCTACACTAGTCTCTCCCCATATCACACGTTCTGACCTCAAATACTAAAGTACAAGTGTCATATGAAAACATCTCATTGTATTAAACACTGCTTGTGTGATTTTATTCAATTACTGTGTGTGTGGCTTTTTAGCAGTCGGTTGTGCGACTTTTTTGCAGGAATATTTCACTGCTGTTCAGGTGGTTACATCTGTGTGTGTGACTTTATAGTGGTTTTGTGCACAAGCAGAGGATCTCAAATATAGAAAGAAGGGCGATATCTGTCAGCGCTCTCAAGCAGGGATTAAGAGTGATACCACTAGCTGCTCTCCCAGGAAGTGTCCCCCCACCCGGTGTGTGAAAACTCTGCCTAAAGTTCTTGCCCACCAGTTATGCAATATGCACCATGATTGATGCAATTTAAATGGATAAAAGACACTCAGTCCTGCTGAAGAGTGCTCCACTTACACATACAGTGCTGGATTAATACCATAAATTATATATTTGTGACCAAGAAGTTACAGCCTAAAGTTATTGTGACCTGGTACTTATTTAGAGACTTGAACTATTCCTTGATATCTTTGTACTGTTTACCATATTTACCATATTAGACTATAATCGGTATCTCTACTTATAGATCATCATTCAACTTCCAGCCTCAAGTTATTGCCCACCTGGCTGATATTCAGTTTATCTTTTGCTTTTCGTATTCTTGAACACCTTTTTTTCTGTGATATAACAGTATTGACCAAGTATATTTTAGGTTTACCAGACACAACAGAGCTCTACTTCCTCCCCCCCCCTCTTTTTCTTATTCGAGGATCTCAAATGCTTCAATACTGTACAAGTCCCTGCAGCTGTGACATTTGCATACAGTACAGTATGTTTGTAAAGCCACTGCATACTAAATTGCAGCTCTGATGGAAGATCTCTAAGCCAGTCAGCAGGTGGTTTTTATGCCAGTAGTTCTTGAATTGCAGCATCATTTCACAACATTGGATATTTCAATGACATTTATTAAAAGTGACATCTGGTGGACATAAACAAGTATTACACTCTCTGATATCTCGGTACACTATGCTGAGACTGATTATGCCACGTTGCTATTGAATATGTTATGATCCATCTGGGTGCGGCATATAAAATGCAACTAGTTGGGCATGCTATATATTGTAAGGATGCTAGATGACCGAGGACACATCTGTAGTTATATATTTTTTTAATTTATTCCGGTTTTCAATTTAATTCTATAATTGCACATTTATTTGCATATATTTTTTGCTAATATATATCTGTATAATTACATGTTAATGCATATTTGGATACTGATTTTATGTTTTTAGATATATTGAGGAGATTTTTGTGTGGGCAACACATAGTTTTATTGTACTGTATTTGCATACCAGTATTATAATATATATCAGTGTTGGCTAACCTTGACACTCCAGCTGTTGTGGAACTATATATCCCAGCATGCCCTGCCACAGTTTTAGCATGCCCTAATAGCAAAACTGTAGCAGTGCATGCTGGGTTATGTAGTTCCATAACAGCTGGAGTGTCCAAGGTTAGCCAACACTGATATATATTAAAAAATTGTGTTAAAGATAGCACCCACAAAAGGGGATACATAATAGCTCTTGGTTTAACACAGCTACATCTATACGTATATCAGCAACTCTTCCAAGACATGGTATGTGCATGGGAGGCTATAGCTGAGGAATCCCAGGGGTGTATCTATAATTGGTGCAGGGTGTGCGAGGCACATGGGTCCCCGGTTCCTGGGGGGCCCACACCGCACACCCTGCACCCATAAGTAATTATACTTACCTCTCCGCTGATTCCCGAAGTGCTGCTCTGCAGCACCGGGCTGGCGCTGTAGTGCAGCAAACACTCATTGGGAAAATGGCGGCGGACATTTTCCCAGTGATCTGCACATGCGCAGAAAAGATGTCCCCAGGAAAGTAGGCACGTGTGCCATTTTCCTGGAGACCCATGCATGGGGAGTAGATTCTGGCATGAAGCCAGAATCTATAGCGCTCAGTGCAGCTGAGCCACTGTCAGAGAGGAGGGGGCCCAAATAGAGGCTGCACACGGGCCCTCTCCACTCTTAAGACGCCCCTGCTGAAAGGGGACATAATATACTGTATGTTCTAAAAAGGAGACATATTTTTTTTAGCTAAGCTAAGTCTCCGAAATGACACTATTGTCCCAATTCTACAAGTTACTATTTTACAGATATTTATGCATATATTTTTGTACAGTATGTCAACCTTTGTCATAACATATACTTTTCATAGCAAACATTAATTTTTCTATGTTTGTTTTTGCATGTCAAATAAAAAATTTATTATTTGTTAGATACTAGGGTGCAAAAAGAAATCCTTCAGTCAAGCTTAACAGCACACTGAGTTGAATAGCTCTGAGAGCTCCTTCCCAGCTCTATTCAATTCATGTTGAATTGAGCCAAAACCTGTAAAAAAATTATACTAAATCTTTTTTCTTTATTAAATACTTGCCACGGCCCTAGGAGTTTGTTGATTTGAGTCAGGACCCCTTGGCTAGCTTTATGTCCTGAATGTGAATAAAGCTGGATGGCTTAATAATGTTCTTTGTTATGCAGGTCATTTGGAGTAGTAGAGGATAGATGCTGCAGAGTCATTAGCAGAACTTGTATTGAGAATAGGTGCAAGCTAACAGAACAGCCTGTACAATATCTTGGAGCAGGCTGCAATTTTACTGGAACTGGTTGATGGGAGAACAACTAAAGCAATCTGCAGAAAACACTGGAACTGAGTGCTGGAGCACTATGCAGCAGGCTACAGTGATATATGATGGTATGTAATACTGGAGCTGGTTTGCTGGTTTATACTAGAGCAGAAATGCTATAAAGCAATTACTGGAGTGCTGGAACACACTGAGACAGAATGCTTGTGTAACAAATACTTGAGCAGATTTTCTGGATAGCACTGGATGTGAAACAATACTGGAATATATACTGATCCAGGGTACCGATCCTCAGAGAGATGTTATAGTGTGGGTTGTTTACAGTGTGGTTGTATACACCAATGGTGCACAGTGCTGGCGTTGTCCTAATTGCAGATGTGCCGGCAGTGTCAGCAGGGAAGGAGTGGTGGGGGTGTCAGCAGTGCGGGAGTGCTAGCAGTACCAGGAGTTTGGGGGTGTAGCCAGTGCAGCTGTGCCAGCTGTGTTCTCCATGCTGGGGTGCCAATGGTGTCAGAGGTGCGACAGTGGTGTCCTCAGTGTGGAAGTGCTGGCAGTGTCAGCAGTGCAAAAGTGCCGGCATTGTTCTCAGTGCAGGGGTGCCAGGAGTGTCGGCAGTGCAGGAGTACCAGCAGTGTTCTGAGTGTGGAAACACCAGTGGTGTCAGCAGTGCAGGGTTGCTGGCAGTGTCAGCATTTCAGTGGTTCTGGTGGTGTCAGAAGTGTTGGTATGACAGCGGTGTCCTCATTGTGGGAGTGCTGGCAGTGCAGGAGTGCCAACAGTGTTCCTTGTGGTGAACTGCCGGCAGTGCAGGAGTGCTGGTGGTGTCCTCAGTGCAGGGTTGCTGGTGGAGTCGGCAGTGGTGGGGTACAGTGGTGACGGCACTGCGGAGGGCAGAGGTTTTGGCACTGCTCGAGAGGGTGCCCTCGGTGTGGTGGGGGCCACCATCTTGCATCCGTTTGCCCCATTGAAGTCTATGGGGAACCGCTAATTGGCTGAGAGCCATGACAGACAGCTTTCTCAGCCAATCAGCGATCAGCCCATTGATTTCAATTAGACTTTTGAAATTGGAGCCTGAGCCAAAATCATAATATCTGACAGCGGGATTTCAAGGTTTTAGCTAGGCTAGGGATCCAAAGCAGACAAGGAGATCCAAGAAGTGTACCATGTGCACTGAAATAAGGTAATCGCCTCAGATCCCGGTAGTTCAGGTGTTTTTTGATTCCAAGGAATCAAAACCGCTCATCTCTAATTACCATCCACCATGGACAGCACAGTGGCCAATCACATGTGCTTAATGATCATAAACAGTGGCATCTGGCCAGAAATGTCTCTTGTAACAGACAAGCGACAATGGCTCAACTCACATCCACATTCAATAAAGGAGGTGCAAGATGCAGGTCAGTGCAGTGTTCTTTAGCTTCCATGGGATATCGAAGCAGAAGACCCACCAGAGTGCCCCTGTTAACATTATGACACCAAACACAGGACCTCATCTAGGCTTTTGACATCACTAATTGGACCCTGGAGGACTGGCACCATGTGGCATGGTCCAATAAGTTATGGATCCTGTAGTTTTGGCCATCTGGTAGGGTTTAGATATGGCACAGACCCATGGGGCCATGGACACCAGTTGCTAACAAGGCACCATGCAGGATGGTGGTGGTTCCATAATGGTGTGTTCACGTGGCATGGGTTGGGTGAAGTGGTTCACCTGAACACATAATTGACTGGTAACCATTATGTTGCATTACTTGATGAGCATTTGCAGACTAAATTGACTTTATGTACCCCCACAACAATGGAATATTCCAGCAAGATAATGCACCATGTCATAGGTCACAAGTTGTCATGGATTGGTTTGATGAGCATTCTGAGTATTTTTAAGAGTACCAACAAATGGTGTGACCACTATGTTTGCCCAACATTAACCTAATCAAGCATTCATGGGACATGGTGGAGAGGTCCTCTGGCACCCAAGATCTTGCACGTCCAAATATCAGGGAGCTGTTGAAATCTATCCAAATGGCATAGGTTAACATCTCTCCAGAGGTCTCTGTCCACTTGTGGAATCAATGCAGGGTCTAGTTGCTGCACTTCACTAGGCTAGAGGGGGTCTTACACAATACTAGGCATCTATCCCATAACTATTGGCACATCAGTGTACAAATGAAAGAGGTTTGCTTGGTTAAGTCAAAACATTTGTATGACCTCAGCACCAGCTAAGGCATTTAGATTTAATCTCGAGTGAAAAAAAAACCACCACGAAGCATCCACGGGACCTGTGGTTGCTGCTCCTCGTACACCTCCTCCAGGCGATTCTCTAAAGATTTTGGTGGATTCTGGCAATAACTAAAAGCTGGAATAAAGACCATTCTTCAGAATCCTTCTCCATTTAAGGAAAAGCTAGCACATGTCTTCAAAATGGAAAGGGTGGAGACATTTTCGGAAAAAGAGTGATGCACAAGCTTCTTTTTTGAGATATGGGAGAGATATATGGATACCCTTCCTCAGAGTCTTCAACATACAGTACCTGTAGGTATGAACTCAGGAAGCTAGCAAATGATTCTCCAATTCGTATTAGTTCAACTTAACTACAAGGAGAAAGTTGTCTTCATGCCATTGAGAGAATGAGGCTCTTGTGACATTCTTTGAATTCTCCTGGGAAGATCTAAATGCTATTTTATTTTTATTAGCGGCTTCTGTTTATTGTAAGTTTGCTATCCTTAATCTTTGTGCAAAGATAGTATATTTATAATGCCTATTAACAGATCATGTGTTCCTTCTTTGGTTCATACTACACTGTGCTGTAACTATTGTTTTATTTTACAATGTAATAAACTTCAATAAAAATATTTTAAAAAAATGATGGTGACGAAATGCCGTATAAAAGCAGACACTATTCTGAGTAATGCAAATGAAAAATAAACTACCATCTTCTTGCAGCCACTGTAGAGGACATGTTTGTGTTCCTTTTTATAACATCATTATCAGCTCTTGACCACTTAGATTCCATTTTTTTTATCTCACCTGTTAGGAGGTTTTAGCTGCATTTTTTCCTTTGGATTTGCTAACTGCCGCTTGACAAATCTGGTGGTTCATATGCTTTACATGGAAAATAATTGTATTGGCGATGTGTTTGATAGAATTTTCTAAATTTGAGGTTTTCTGGTGGTTTGGACAATAGTAAGGGCCCAATTTAGGGATGGTTGCAAGTGCCATTGCAGCTGTGATCCCGTATGCAAAAGATGTGCAAAAATATGTAAATGGTGCAGCTGCCAGGATTTTTATTGAGAAACCTACTTGCAGCATCTTCAGTCCACAGCTTGTATACAAAGATGCAACCATTGGACGCACATCATCAATCATCCAAACTTCTGAGTAACTCTATGGTTAGGTAGCTGCCTGTCGAAAGTAATACATGGGAGCATTCTCAGCTGCATAAGGCACCACATTCACAGCCTCAGACAAGCCCCTGAAACGTTCATGACACAGCTGCATTTGTGTCTCCACCCACCAATAATGCCCTGAAAGGGCACCTGCCTGTAAGTCGTTTTGTGAATAGATCATCACTGTGACCGCTGTCGCAAGAGCATAGCGGCACATGCACAGTGTGATTAATACACATGCGCAGTAGTAAAAAAATCATCCATTTGCAAGAACATCGGCAATGCGTCCTTGAATCAGGCCCTAAATACACGGAATACAAATACCTTAGGAAAACAATGAAAAATAAACATTTTCACAAGTGATACTTTTCACCTTAATATTTTTTAACGAATGCACTGCGTTTCCACTAACAGTGTGACAATATTTTTACCAATACACTATGCTTCCACTAACAGTGTGACAATATTTTTTACGAATACCCTGCGTTTCCACTAACAGTGTTACAAGATTTTTTAAGGAATAAACTGCATTTTCCACTTAGTGCGACAATATTTTTTACGAATACACTGCGTTTTCCACTTACAGTGTTACTATATTTTTTATGAATACACTGCGTTTCCACTAAGTGTCACAATATTTTTTCCGAATACACTGTGTTTTCCACTAACAATGTCACAATATTTTTTATGAATACACTGCGTTTTCCACTTAGTGTGACAATATTTTTTACGAATAGACTGCTTTTGCCACTTAGTGTTACAATATTTTTTATGAATACACTACGTTTTCCAATTACAGTGTGACAATATTTTTTATGAATACACTGCGATATCCACTAACAGTGAGAGCAGCCCCTGGATGGACACAGCAGCCACTGCCCCTGGATGGACAGAGCAACCCCTGGGTGGACACAGCAACCACTGCCCCTGGATGGACCCAGCAGCCCCTGCCCTAGATGGACACAACAGCCCCTGTCCTGGTTGGACACAGCAACCCCTGGATGGACACAGCATACCCTGGATGGACCCAGAAGCCCCTGCCCTTGATGGATAGGTTGGACACAGCAGCACCTGGATGGACACGGGACAGCAGCTACTGCCCCTGGATGGACACAGCAACCCCTGGATGAACACAGCAGTCTCTGTCCTGGACAGATACAGCAGCTCATGGATGGACACAGCACATTCTTTCACTACACTCTCCACAGCCATAGTGACATGGCGCCTATGACCGCGTACCGTTTATAGTAATCCAAAACCTGTGAGAATCCGACAGCGGGAGGATGACATTTTGCCTCGCTTTGAGATCCGAGTCATGCGGGAAAATCCGAGCCGGACTCGGTTCTTGCCTTGGATCTGCAAGTTCGGGTGAGTCCGGTTTTCTGAGAACCAGATCTGCTCATCTCTACGGACAACATGTTTTACAATTAAGATGCATACACAGTCAATTCCAAATCTTGAGATGTGTGAATTTTCACCAATGCCTCCTACTAAGAATCATCCAGATTATGTTGATAGTTAAATATTTGGTGTATATTTAGTGAAAGTCTTCAACTGACTTTATATATTGATTCTATTAATTTTAATTGATGTAAGTTAGTATTGTTATTGTTTTCAAAGTCGGATATAGTATAAATAGCCAAATACAGTACATTCAAATATGGAATAAAATCCACATACAACATATAAAAATCACAGAAATACAATCCTAATAACCAACAGAACTTAGAAAAATACAGTACAGTATAAACTATGCAATGAGAACATTTAGAAATCCAGCAATACGTAAGACAACACACAAAAGGAAAGGGAAGGGAAACACAGCTAAGGAAAGGAGGGGAGGAGTTGTCAGCCCAATAATATTAGTAACTAGAAAGAGGAGGGCAGTCACCTGCAATGGTAACTAATCTAATGCTTATGGGAGGAGATACTGGAGCATAACTAACAATTGTAGAATAAGACCCTAAGGATTTCAATTCCAACCATGAGTACCAAATGGAGGAACATCTGAGCCATCTGAAAGTGACAGCAGGGCCTCGCTGGATTCTTTGCAATTTGCCTATCAGGCGAATAGGTCATTAGAGGATGCAATCAGTTTGGGGCTGCACTATGTTCTACAATATCTTGACCTGCCTGGTACCTATGGGAGGGTCCTGTTCGTCGACTTCAGATTGGCATTCAATACTATTGTTCCAAAGACATTGTACTCTAAACTGTTATATTTGGGGGTTCCGGTCTCTACTTGTGAATGGATTGTAGATATTCTGACAGATATGGAACAGTATGTGAAAGCAGGGAAGGTTATTTCAAGCGTACGCAGGGTCAGCACAGGGGCTCCCCAAGGGTGTGTCCTTTCCCCCATGCTTTTCTCTGTGTACACTAATGACTGCTATGCTGGTGAGCAGTCCGTGCAGTTTTTGAAATTTGCGAATGACAACACTGTCATTGGCTTGATTAAGGACGGGAATGAAACTGCATAAGGAAAAGAGGTGCAACAGATGGTCCAGTGGTGCCGCAGGAATAACCTAGAGTTAAATCCGCTTAAAACCATAGAAATGGTTGTGGATATTAGGATAAATTATGTTCCTGTGTCTTCACTTATGTTAGAGGGCAATGTTGTATCTTCTATTGTGGACTCTTTTAAGTTTCTGGGGGCTACAATTTTCTATCGCAACTTAAAAAGTTCAATCTCCCCCAACTCTTTTTGCTCTGCTATAATTGAGTCGGTGCTATGTTTCTCTGTTATAGTTTGGTTTGGTTCAGCAACTGAAAAAGATAGGCTAAGGCTTCAAAGGGTTGAATGAACTGCCAAAAAGATTATTAGGGTAGATCTCCCTTCAGCGCAGGAATTGTATTTGTCTATTGTGAGGAAGCAGGCAATAAATATTGTGAAGGACCAGTTGCATCCTGGTTTTTGCTTGTTTAAACTGCTTCTGTCAGGTAGGCGTTATAGGGGATTACCTGATAAAACTTCTAGACACCAAAAGAGCTTTTTTTCTGCAGGCTACTTGCTTGTTGAACAATTAAAGGCAGGGTTTGCACAATTTTTTTGTGGCAGTATTTTAAATAGGGCATTCTTCTTTTATTGTTTGTTACTTATGTATTGTCTTATGTTTTATGACTGGATTGTAAATTGTCATTCCATGTGAGCTTGTTTCGTGTAGCAAACTGGAGCTAAATTTTGGGTATACAGCTGTATATGTGGCCAAGAAAGTTGTTTCTGATTCTGACACATGATTCCGCTCTGGCCCCATAGGGAGATCCTCCATACACATATAAAAATCTATTCTGGTAAACCATCCCTTGAGTGTGTGGGGGGGAGTAGGCCACCAATGAACTGGGATCATAGCTTTCACTGCACTATTAGGAAACTTTAAGGACATTTTGTAGATTTCAGGAAGATCAGGCTATAGGTTGAGAAACCAGAAAGAGGGATCAAAGGGATTATCTTCATCCACTATTGATTTGGATTTAGATATCACCTGTTCCTAGAAGGGGCAGAGGAGACTGCATTCCCACAAAATATTTGACGGGGAGCCAACTGCCAAGATACAGTGCCAGCAGCTGTCTAGAATACCAGGAAACATCTTAGCAAGTGTAGGGTGACATCTGTACCAAAGTGTTAAAACTCACAGAGCTGATAAATGTATTTAGAAAAATCATGGTCAAATCACCATCATTCAGATCAAGATGCAAATCCTGATTCCAATATCTAGCATATTTAGGGGGTTCAGAATACATGTGATCGATCAAAAGTCTGTACCCCACTGAGAAAATGTGCTGGGCGTGAAGTGGCAAGACACATGTCCTCAAAAGGAGTCAAAGGCCTGGACTTTCACCTACATGAACTTGTGAGCAGACAAACAGGGATGAAACAGATGGGGTAGTCAGTGGGGAAGGAGCAAGGAGCAGTGGGTTAGGATGAGAGCTAGGAGACTTTGATGAAGTAGTGAGTCTTAGGAGCCTGTTTGAAGATTTGTAGAGAGGTCGAGAGTCTCATAGGGAGAGTTAGAGAATTGCAGAGATAGGGAGCAGAACAGGCAAAATCTTGGAGGCGGGAATGGGAGGAAGTAAACAGATGGCAGGAGAGGCGGCATACATTTGTTGAGCAGTGGGTGTGCAGGAGTGTGAAGGGAGATGAGGTAGTTGTTAGGAATAAGTTCCTCCTTAAAGATACCAAGGACCTACTGAAACTTTTAAATACCATCCAATAGGAGGATGGCCTACTAATGGTCATGTCCGATGTTCACTCTTTATATATGATTATCAAACATTAAGCCAGGATGAGAGCATTAACTACCTTTTTGAGTAAGACTACTATGGATAGTAAGCTGCAGGAATTCCACATAGGAGTATTATTTATCCTTGCGATCAATTATTTTTTATTCAAAGATCATTATCTCCAAAAGGTGAGAACAGTGATAGACACCAGATTTGCTCTGAGCTATGCTAACATCTTCATGGTGCTGTGGTAGAATGACTGGATTTGGAGTAATAACCCCTTCGGATTCGGAGTGAATCTGGTGTCCTGGTCAATATATATCAACGATATACTGACTTATGGCAAGGTGGCCGCAAACTTTTATAGAGGTTCTGTGCTTGGAGTTGTGCACCTGAGATTTGTCTGTTTTTGAACTTGGGAAATATGACACGGTGCATTATCCTGCTGGAATATTCCATTGTTGTGGTGGTACATGAAGTCAATTTAGTCTACGAATGCTCATCAAGCAATGCAGCAAAATGGTTACAAGTCAATTACATGTTCAGGTGAACCACTTCACCCAACCCATGCCACGTGAACATACCCCACACCATTATGGAACCACTACCATCCTGCATGGTGCCTTGTTGGCAACTGGTGTCCATGGCCCCTTGGGGTCTGTGCTATATCTAAACCCTACCAGATGCCCAAAACTACTGAAACCATAACGTATTGGACCATGCCTCCAGGGTCCAATTAGTGCCAGTCCTCCAGGGTCCAATTACTGATGTCAAAAGCCTAGATGAGGTGTTGTGTTTGGTGTCATAATGTTAACAGGGGCACTCTGGTGGGTCTTCTGCTCCCATATCCCATGGAAGCTAAAGAACGTTGCACTGACCTGCTAGATATGCATCTTGCACATCCTGCATTGAATGTAGATGTGATTTGAGGCAGTGTTGCTTGTCTGTTACCACAGACATTTCTGGCCAGATGCCGCTGTTGATGATCATTAAACACATGTGGTTGGCCACTGCGCTGTCCATGGTGGGTGGTAATTAGAGATGAGCGGCTTTGATTCTTTGGAATCTGAATACAGCCGAACTTCCGGGATCTGAGGCGATTACCTTATTTCAGTGCACATGGTACAGTTCTTGGATCTCCCTGTCTGCTTTGGATCCCTAGCCTAGCTAAAACCTTGAGATTCCACTGTCAGATATCGTGATTTTGGCTCAGGCTCCAATTCCTTAGTCTAATTGAAATCAATGGGCTGATCACTGATTGGCTGAGAGAGCTGTCTGTCATGGCTCTCAGCCAATTAGCACTTCCCCATAGACTTCAATGGGGCAAACGGATGCAAGATGGTGCCAAAACCGCTGCCCCCGCAGTGCCGACACTGAGGACACATCCAGCACTCCTGCACTGCTAGCACTTCAGCACTAAGAACACTGTTGGCACTCTTGCACTGCCAGTCCTCTCACAATGAGGACACCGCTGTCAACCTTGCACTGCTGACACCACCAGAGTTTCCATACTCAGAACACTGCTGGCACTCCTTCACTGCCGACATTGCTGGCACCCCTGTACTGAGAACACTGCTGGCACTTCTGCACAGCTGACACCACCAGCACTTCTGCACTAAGGACACCACTGCCACCACCACCGGTACCCCGCACTTCTGACACTGTTGGCACCCCAGCATGGAGAACACCACTGGCACCGCTGCACTGGCTACACCCCCAAACTCTTGCACTGCTAGCACTCCCACACTGAGGACACCGCTACCACCCCTACACTGCTGACACCGCTGGCATCTCTGCACTGAGGACAACGCCAGCACTGTGTGTCACAGTAAGTGCTGCACTGGTGTATCCAGCCACACTGTAATCAACATGCACTATAACATCTCTCTGAGAATCAGTAACCTGGATCCTGGATCAGTATCTATTCCAGTATTGTTTCACCGCATTCTGTTTGTGCCATCCAGAAAATCTGCTTAAGTATTTGTTACATAAGCATTCTGCCTCAGTGTGTTCCAGCACTCCAGTAATAGCATTTCTGTCCAGTATAATCCAGCAAACCAGCTCCAGTATTACATACCATCATATATCACTGTAGCCTGCTGCATAGTGCTCCAGCACTCAGTTCCAGTGTTTTCTGCAGCCTGCTATAGTTGTGCTCCCATCAACCAGTTCCAGTAAAATTGCAGTCTGCTCCAAGATATTCTACAGGCTTTTCTGTTAGCTTGCACCTATTCTCAATACATGTTCTGCTAATCACTCTGCAGTATCTATCCTCTACTACTACTGATAACCTGCATAATGAAGAACATTATTAAGCCATCCAGCTTTATTCACATTCAGGACATAAAGCTAGCCCAAGGGGTCCTGACTCAAATCATCAAACTCCTAGGGCCGTGACAACAAGTATTTAATTATAGGTTTTGTCTCAATTCAATTCAACATGAATTGAATAGAGCTGGGAAGGAGCTCTCGAAGCTATTCAACTGAGTGTGCTGGTAAGCTGGACTGAAGAATTTCTTTTCACACCCTAGTGTCTAACAAATAATACATTTTTTATTTGACATGCAAAAACATAGAAAAATTAATGTTTGCTGTGAAAAGTATGATGACAAAGGTTGACATATTGTACAAAAATATATGCATAAACATCTGTAAAACAGTAACTTGTAGAATTGGGACAATAGTGTAATTTCTGAGACTTAGCTGAGCTAAAAAAAATATGTCTCCTTTTTAGAACATACAGCATATTATTTAATCACTTTTCAGGGACTTTTCAGGGATTCCTCAGCTATAGCCTCCCATGCACATACCATGCCTTGGAAGACTTGCTGGAATATGTATAGATGTAGCTGTGATAAACCAAGAGCTATTATGTATCGACTTTTGTGGGCGTTATCCTGAACACAATCTTTTAATATATATTATAATACTGGTATGCAAATATGTTTTTTTAGTAATAATTTAAATGTGTTAAAAGGTGCTCCAACAATAAAACAATGTGGAAAAATGAAAACTAGTATGTCACCTTTATTCCTTTGTAATCCTATTGACAGATGTTTTATGTATGTAATAATGTTGATATGCAAATATGTAAAGTTTCTAATACATTTATTGTGTTAAAAAGTCGCAACGTGGTGTAATCAGTCTTAGCATAGTGTACCGAAACATCAGAGAGTGTAATACTTGTTTATGTCCACCAGATGTCACTTTTAATAAATGTCATTGAAATATCCAATCTAGTGAAATGATGCTGCAATACAAGAACTACTGGCATAAAAACCACCCGCTGACAGGCTTAGAGATCTTCCATCAGAGCTGCGATTTAGTATGCAGTGGCTTTGCAAACATACTGTACTGTATGCAAATGTCACAGCTGCAGGGACTTGTACAGTATTGAAGTATTTGAGATCCTCTGCTTGTACACAAAGCCACTATAAAGTCACACACGCAGATGTAACCAGCTGAAAAAGTTGTGCAGCAGACTGCTAAAAACCCATAAACACAAAAATTTTATAAAATCACACAAGCAGTGTTTAATAAAATGGGATGTTTTCATATGAAACTTGTACTTTAGTTGATTGCTGCTCCAATGATTTCAGTGGCCGCCCCTCTCCCTCACCATTCATTTCTGACATTATGACAGTCTGACCACTAGCAGCTTACAGAATATGTCACTTTTGAAAGTATACAACAGCTACTGTATAGAGTTGCACAGATGAGGATCTTGGTGCAGTACTGTATATGGAAAAGGGAAAGAAAATAAAACCTAATGACTACTTTAATGCACTGTTTTGAAAAGAGGAAAAATGTGTGCATTCTACTATAGTAAACAGTAAGAGCAACCCAGTACTAGTGCTGGCAGTTATAGAACTTCTACATCTACTTTTAAAGGTGATCAAGGGAAAGAAGGTGTAAGGAAGGGCACCTCAAATCTAAAATGTATTTCCCAATCAAAAAGACAACTTTACTTCTAACTATGAAGGGAAAAGTTACAACAGAAACATAAAATTAGCTACATGCTACACACCCCATGCAGTGGAAAGGAAAAGCTAAGACCATGGAATTTCTTTGCTAGTGGTGGTCCTGCTACTGCACTTTTATGCACTAGAATGCCTATTGCAAAAACCAGGTCCAAACAAAGGTATTTTCTGTAACTTCGCATGCACCAACTTCTCTAGATGTCTCACCTTTAAAACAGGCAAATCAGTCCACAAACCAAAACTAAGACTAAAGAACAAAATATATGTTCACAAACTTCACAGATCCCAGAGGAGAGTCTAAGAGTGTCCACGAATGCCATGTTTGAGTTTGACACATCTGACACCGTAATCCTAGAGAAGCCTCCTACCACCATTTCTGAATCCTCTGTAAATGTGAGGATGTGTTTTAGTTAGAGATGAATGAACTTAGTAGTTCAGAGCAGATCCTTATTTCAAAGGAAATTGGTATTCATTTCCTCATATTTATACAGTGTAATCAAAATAAGAAAATATCTGCTAAATGTCCAGAAATATGCAATTAAAGCTTAAAGCATCCCTTACCATTATATAAAGAACTAATCATTCAGCTTCCATATTGTATTCAGCTGTCAATATCATTCCTCTCCCTGCTAAGACACTGAGCATTCTACTACACAAATCCAAAGGCTCTGATCAGAATTTCTAGGGAGATTTAGGATAACACAAAAAAAGAAAAAGGTATATTCACAGGGACTATGTTAATTTTTGATACTCACCACACCAGATGGGGTGTCCCTAATTTTTATATGAATCTTTGGTGTGACTAGAATAGTGACAATATAGCTAGTTGAGATTAGCAGCTAATTAACATTTTAAAAATTCTCCATTCCCTCATTGCCTCCTTCCAGTGTCTGGTATACAGAGTCATCAGAGAAATACTAAATATGATCCACAGTGGCGCATCCCAATTTCAATACAAATGTGTCCAGAAAAGAGTATGTACTTTTTATGTAATTAGTTGGATTTTTATATATGCTTGTTTCTTCTAACTTTTCTGTATTTGTTCTGTGCATCCTTCTGTTTGCTTTTGAGGGACTTTGATTTTCCTCCTCAAACAGAAAATTGACAACACATAGTGCAATAATATCACATAAATTAATATACGGTGGTCCTATATATCCCACTCACGTGTGGACGAAAGAGTTCAAGCACATCACAACCCAAAAGATGATAATGTGTTTTCACATCCCCGGAACACTTCTTTTCATAGGTTGGAATACCCTTGTTTCTTATTCGCTCAACACTTTAAATCACATTCAGGTGAGCTGTTTTTCTCCCTCATATAGAAAGAGACCAGAAAACATGTAGTGCAATATTGTCATATCAACATTCACAAATTTATTACAACATCTCCCTCACTTAAAAATATAAAAGCATATACAGTAACACCTCACTGGTGTATCACCATAGTTCCACACAACATGATTACCCTCCTAAGGATGACACAGAGGTAGGAAAGTCCAGAGCTCCGGGTAAGCAGTTGTGTAGAATCTCTCCCATTTCTGTGTCACTGGCTTAACGTGTTTCTTATCGCAATGTACTTCCTCAGAAGCCTAGTGACACACCTCACATATCGCTGTATATATAACCTAAACAATTAGTTCTATTCCTTCCAGTCACTGTGCTTAATTACTGCCAAACAACTCCAGTAATCTGAGAGCCTGTAGCTCTCTCGGTGTTCCCTCTCATGGATATCTTGTGCCTCCTCTTATTCACGGAAGTTTTCCTTTATTATACCAGAGGAAGATGGCCACTGTTGTAAATTATACACTTGCGTTCCAGGCTTTCATTTTACATATTCCAACAGAGACAGATAAAGTGCTTGATTTGCAGCCATGACGTCCATATTGTCCATTGCATAAGGTTAATATATAAAATAGAAGAAGATATAAAAAAATATTTAAAAAAGGGAATATCTTAGAAATATAAACATATGTTTAAAAGGACATAGTATTGGGAAATCAGAATTATAAAAAATGGGTTCATAAATATTAAATATAAATACTTAACATCATATATATAAAAACATATATAAAAAATATGTTAAAAATATAATTAAATAGTAAAAGACATCAAAGAATACATCATAAAAACCACTTAATTTCAAATACACTGTTTCAACCTTTTAGAACCAAAGTCTTTATTTTGAAGTTTCAACTCATTTCCACCTGTGCAAGTCTACTGTCTATATTTTTGCATCTCCAATTTGTGGTTATAGTCTGAATGCCCCCCAAAAATTTCAAATTGCTTAGATCACAATTGTGCTTTCATTTAAAATGGGACGAAACAGTATGAGTGTCTAACCCCTTCTTAATATTGTATACATGTTCCACTAAATGGACTTTCAGGTTTTGATAGGTTTTTCCTATGTACAATAATCCACAGTTCCATCCTAATGCGTAGATCACATTTTTGGAGTTCCACGTAATGAAGTGTTTTATAGGGTACTTAACCCCACCAACTTCAAATTCCTTTATCTTACTGCAGCCCTTCACTGTTCTACATATGAGGCACATCCACATCTATGGAACCCTATTACTAACTCTAATGGTGGGTTCAATCGATCTTCTAACTAATTTATCCTTAATGGAGGTGGACTTTCTATAAATGAAACTAGGTCTATCCGGTATTTCCCTTCCAATTATCAGGTCATTTTTATAAATTTTCCAATGCTTATTAAAAATGCATTCTATTTGTTTATGTTTCATATTATATTTGGTAATAAAAGCCCATTGAAGATTTTTATTACTCGATACATTATCCTTTATTTTCTCCACAAGTAGCTCTTTCCTTTAAATATTAGTAATTTTCTTTTTTGCCTTCTCTATTAGAGCATTCTCATACCCTTTTGCTCTAAAACAATACTCATAAAAAATTAAAAAAGGACCCAACAAGGAACTCTTGGAATTGTCAAAACAAGCTTTAGAAAAAAGGTGTCCTTAAGAAATCTTATGCAATGGACAATATGGATGTCATGGCTGCACATCAAACACTTTATCTGGCTCTGTTGGATGGTAGTCTACCTCTTGGAATATATAAAATGAAAGCCTGGAACGCAAGTGTATCGTTTAAATCAGCGGCCATCTTCCTCCGGTATAATAAAGGAACACTTCCGGTGAATAAGAGGAGGCACAAGATATCCATGAGAGGGAACACCGAGAGAGCTACAGGTATGATACTTCCTGCCATGTGACCTGTTGGAACGCAAGCAAAGCTCCACAGTCATCACTTCCAATCAGGTGGCTGGAGATGATGTGGAATGAAGAGGAAGTTCCATGATCGTTACTTCCGGTAAGATGACTGGAGTTGTTTGGCAGGAAATTAATCCCCAGGACTGGAAGGAATAGGACTAATTGGTTAGGGTATATATACAGCGATAGATGAGGTGTGTCACTAGGCTTCTGAGGAAGGAGTTTGCAATAAGAAGCACGTTAAGCCAGTGACACAAAAACGGGAGAGATTCTACACAACTGCTTACCTTTATTCACCTTGAAGGGTGACGGGAGACCTGAGATCTGGAGCTCTGGATTTTACTACCCCTGTGTCATCCTTAGGAGGATAATCATTTTGTGTAGAACGACGGTGATACACCAGTGAAGTGTTATATGCTTTAATATTTATGTTTACATGTGAGTGAGATGTTGTACTAAATTTGCGATTGTTTATGTGATAATATTACACTACGTGGTTTCTGGTCTCTTTCTATATGAGGGAGAAAAACAGCTCACCTGAATGTGATTAAAAGTGTTGAGCGAATAAGAAACAAGGGTATTCCAACCTATGAAAAGAAGTGTTCCGGGTATGTGAAAGCACGTTATCATCTTTTGGGTTGTCCTGTGCTTGAACTCTTTCATCCACATATGAGTGGGATATATCGGTCCACCGTATATTTATTTATGTGACATTATTGCACTATGTGTTGTAAATTTTCTGTTTGATTTTCTTCCTCAAAAGTGAACAGAAGGTCACAATGAACAAATTCGAAAAAGTTATAAGATACAAGCATATATAAAAACCCCACTAATTATATAAAAGTTAAGAACTTTTTTCTGGACACATTTCTATTGAAAGTGGGATGCGCCACTGTGGATCATATTTAGCATTTGTCATTTGTTTTGTGAGGGGTTTGTAAAGACTCATTATTTGCATCAACGGTCTGCAATCCACTGATTATCTTGAATTTGTGTCATACAGTCATCAGTCAAAATTTGTGATTTTCATATGATTTCAATAGGTCACTATACAGAATAGAGGATCCCTTTGGTATATACTTGCATCATAGGGTGTCAACATATTTGGCTACCAGGATAGAGAAGGACTGGGCTGGACTAATAAATTATCTACCCAGTAATTTGTGCAGGGATAGTTCAGTAGTAGCCTGTCCAGTTATTAGGAGGTTGCCAGCTGATAGGCATTTGAAGCGGATAACACAGGTATTGTTGTATGGTTACCCAGTAGGAACACAGAATTAAGGAATAAGTAGTGAGTGTTCTTTTGAATGAAATAAAGATTCCTCAGAGGATTCAGGAAAGACTATAAACTTACAAAACCCACAATGGGGGCTCAAGGCAGTACAGGCATGGTAAAAGAATTATCATGTGCTCCTGTGGATCTATTTGAATGCAGGGAGGGGAAATGTGCACTTAAAGATATTCAAAAGATATTACAGAAAGCAGGGATGCCCAGTGTGGGTTCCCTAGATCATGTAAGATGGGAAACCTTTGCAAAAGAAAACAAGGCTTGGATAGAGTGTAAGAAAGTAGGCAAGCAAGTGCAGTCTTGGTTAAAGGTAGTCAAAGAAATACACAAAGAACAGGAGGTAACACAAGACACTGAGTTTATGGAAGATTGTGGTCCAAATACTGTGAGGCCTGTCCCAGTGACCCCTTTTGTAAATCAACAGGCATCACTAACAGCCCTTGATTTAAGCCCAAAGTACCCAACTTTGGCTCCATTTACCACACCAGTAAGGGATGGCAGGAAATGCCCAGTATGTGTTAAATGTGTACCTAATGCTAACACTAATTGCCCATTTTGTGGGAATCAAGTGTCCTGGCCAGGGGAACCCTGTGATCAACAAGGCTTAACCAGTTCACCTCATTATCCATCACCTCCACATTTATCACCAGTTACACCTCCAGCTCCTCCACTGCCTTATGCAAGAGGAAATTTCATCCATATTCCCATACAAGGGTGGTCAGGCACCTTAATGCCTTGGATGTTTAATAAAAACAGACACAGGACACGGGTGTGCAAGAAGCAAGATACAGGCAATAATGATGAATCTTGTTGCTGTGACCACTGTGGGGGTGAACAGTTGTACTTTCAGAAAGGGACAGGTCCACCCCCATACCGAAACACATCTGTAGAGGCTTATCCTGTAACTACAAATGAGGTGTTGAACCAGATCCCCAGAATGCAGCAGTTATGATAAAAGTAAGAACCCAAAATCAGTATAGACCCTGGACACCAGCAGAGATGATTTATATTGTAAATAAAGCCCCAGACACCAGAAAGAATCCAATGGCTCTCCACAGACAGATATGTGAAGATATTAGTAGCTATTTGGGGAGCTAATTGGGCAGATTTGGAGGAAATATGTACGATGACAGTGGGAACAGGCAGCCTGACAGAAATACTAGCTCTGCCAATAGGTGAAGCAGGAGTAGTGGCAGTCCCAGCTGCAGATAACAGAAAAACTCCTGAGTCAGGAGCACTCTTTGTTACTAGGTTAAGGAGGTGATGTGAGCAGCAAAAGCAGCATATGCCTGCTGTGCCTGAAGGCAGGCACAGTGAGGGACAGTCATTGAAGGATTGTTATGATCAAACACACCAGTCACACTTAGATAGAGGATTCCAACTGCTTTCTTGGGAGGCTTACTTGAAAATTTGAGAGTGGAACTATATTTTATTTATTTATTTTTATTTATTACCAGTTATTTATATAGCACACACATATTCTGCAGCGCTTTACAGAGAATATTTGGCCACTCACATCAGTCCCTGCCCCAGTGGAGCTTACAATCTATATTCCCGATCACATGTCCACACACATACACACTAGGGTTAATTTTTGTTGGAAGCCAATTAACCTACCAGTATATTTTTGAAGTGTGGGAGGAAACTGGAGTACCTGGAGGAAACCCATGCAAGCACAGGGAGAATATACAAACTCCACACAGTTAGGGCCGTGATGGGAATTGAACCCACGACCTCAGTGCTGTGAGGCAGTAATGCTACCATTACACCATCTGTGCTGCCCATCAAAAGAGACCAGAAGCAGGAAATATGACACTTCCAGCTGTACTGGATGTATTAAGTGCTGTAGAAGATCAGGAAGAAGAAAAAAAGAGGAAAGTAAGAGTGAGAGGTCAGGTTCCAAGAGTGAAGGATTTGATGTAGGATGTAGGATGGTCCCTATAATGAACCAAAGCCTAGACAGACCAGAGATAATAGGAGAGTATCACCAGAAGAAGCAAAAAGGAAAGGGTTATGTTTCTTCTGTCATAAAGCAGGTCACATGAAAAGGGATTGTCAGAAATATAAGGAATGGGCAGAGTAAAAGGAGCAATTTGGAGTAAGGGTTCAAATAGCGCACAGTCCATAGGAAATAGGCTGTCCAGTGTCAGGTCCCCCACAATCCACTATTAATACCTCAGGTCCCAAGGGAATAATACAATTGACACTACCTGGGAGGGAACAAATTAACTGTATAATAGACACTGGCGCAAGCCATACAGTTTTAAGGGCAGAAGATGTTCCCAAGAAATATGTAACAAATCAGACAATTCCTGGAACAGGACTAACAGTTGCAGTGGGGTCAGAAGAAATTAAAGTCCCTGTAAAATTCCTGACCTCCACATCCTGTCCAGTTAATTTTTTAGGAGCAGATATCCTTAGTGTATTACAAGCTGCCATTGAGTACAGGGATGGTAATGTAATACTGAAAGGAAGTACAGGGCAGGATCTTCAATGTCAGCTAGCAGCAGAAATATATTTGCTGCAACACCAGACACAGATAGAAGTGATGATCCCTGACTAGCTTTCAGGAGTCCCTGAAAATTTATGGTCTAAAGGTAATACAGATGTGGGATTACTGGATGTACAACCGGTTACACTCACCTTAAAACCATGTGTAGTGCCAGTAAAGATTAAACAATACCCACTGACCATAGATCAGGAAATGGCCATACAGCAGCAGATTGCTGTATATCAGAAAACAGGGGTTATAAGAGAATGCAGGTTCCCATGGAGCACCCCTTTATTTCCAGTGAAAAACAAGGTGGGGACAGATGGTAAACAGGAATACCGGATGGTGCATGATCTTAGAGAGGTAAACAAATGGTTGGTGATGGACGTACCTATAGTGCCTAATCCACACACCTTGCTAAACCAAATACCAGCAACAGCAACTCATTTCACAGTAATAGACTTAGCTAATGCATTTTTTTCTGTACCTCTTACATCAGAGTGTCAGCTCTATTTAGCTTTTACAAGTATGGGCAAACAGTATTTCTGGACTAGATTACCCCAAGGAGGGGCAACCACTCCATCTGCATTTACAGAGGCCATGTCCATCATACTGCAAGGGTGGAGACCACAGTTTGAGACTACCCAATTGTTTCAGTTAATGGATGATTTGCTCCTATGTGCAGATACAGAGGGACAGTGTCAAAGTGAAACTAAATCATTACTTATTTTTCTGTGTGAACAAAATTGCAGAGTGTCAAAATAAAAATTTCAAACAGCTCAAGTACAAGTCACCTTTTTAGGACATTGTATTTCTCAAGGTACAAGACATTTGACACAAGATAAGATATCAGCTATAAAGAAAGTGCCAGAGCCCACTACCACCAGGCAACTCAGAGCATTTCTAGGACTAACAGGGTATTGAAGGGAATGGATTGCCAATGCATCCCTCATAATGTAGCCCCTCTATGATGCATTGACAGATACAAAAGTCAAAATAGTAACATTAACATCAGAAGAGAAGGAAGCTTTTATGCAGATAAAAACTGCAGTTACACAAGCACCAGCACTAGGATTACCCAGATATGACAGACCTTTTATGCTATTCTGTCATGAAACACAAGAACATGCTCAATGGATATTAGAGCAGGAACATGGTGGTAAACAAAGGCAGCTGGCATATTATTCATTGCAGCTTGATAGTATTATCAAAGGAGCACCCTCTTGTATACAAGCAGTAGCAGCTGCAGCTATGCTTAAAGACAAGGTAGCAGATTTAGTGCTGCGCCACTCATTGATAATACAGGTTCCCCACTCAGTAAAAGAAATACTTAACCAGGCGAGAACTAAGCATCTTTCTTCAGCCAGGCTAACCAAGTATGAGGTAGCCCTACTAAGTCCTACCAATGTGACCATTAAGAGGTGCACAGTGTTGAATCCTGCTACATTGCTACCAACGCAGGTCTAAAAAGAGGGGAATAGTGAGGGAGGCATACATATACCTCTTGATAACATACCAGGTAATGGCAATAAGGAATACAACAGTGAGGATGATGTGGGGGATAATGTACTGCAAATACAGTCAGATAAAAATACAAATCAAAATTTTTCTGACCATGATTGTCTTGAACTTATGGAAATGAAGGAACTAGAGAATTTTACAGATGTTTGCTTATCTAATCCAGACTGGGAATTGTTTGTAGATGGCTCTAGATATTATCATAAAGGGTCCCCAAGAATAGGGTATGCAGTCACCACCATAGATGAGGTATTGATTCAGCAACCACTCCCACCTTCCTGCTCAGCACAGTAAGCATAGTTGAGGGCACTCACTGAGTCATGTATAATGGCTGAAAATCAAACAGCAAACATTTACACTGACTCCAGGTATGCCTGGGGTGTGGCCCATGATTTGGGCCTATTTGGAAGAGTAGGGATTTTATGGGATCGGCTGGTAAACCCATTAAGCATGCTGAGCTCATTAGATAGTTCTTTGCAGTCTTACAGCTTCCAAGTAGAGTAGCCATTTTAAAGGTGCAAGCACACACCAAGGAGAAAACAGCTGAGGCCATGGGGAATTCCAAAGCAGATGCTGCGGCTAAGCAAGCTACCCTGTTACCTATCCCAGCCCTCTATAGTATAGAAACAGACACAAAGAAAGACCCCTTGGACATACAGGCATTGCAAAAGTTTCAAGAACAAGCCATAGAAGGCGAAAAGAGAGGCTGGGAAAAAGAGGGAGCCACATGTGTTAATATGCATTGTGCAAAAGCCACCAGGTGGTGGCTCCAAAGGGCTCTGTATCCCCTGATGAGCCAGCTGGCCCACGGTCCAGTGCATAATTCAAAGGAGGCCATGGTAAACATGTTGCTCCAGCACTGGATAGCACCAGGCTTTAATGCAGCAGCTACACCGTAAGTAGCATCATGCCAGGTGTGTGGGAAACACAATCCAGGACAGACAGTAAAAGTACCACAGAGGCATACACCAAAGCCATTATACCCATTTCAGAGACTGCAGATAAACTATATTCAGTTGCCTAGGTTGGGGACATATGAGTAAGCCCTCATTTGTACAGACCTCTTCTCTAATTGGCCTGAGGCTTGGCCAGTTGCTAAAGCCACTGCAAAAACAACAGCCAAGAAATTAATAAGTGAAGTACTTTGCAGATATGGTATACCAGAAACTATAGAGTCTGATAGAGGGTCACACTTTACAGGAGAAATTATGCAGCATATCATGAAGGATATGGGCAGTGAACAAGCCTTTCACACCCCTTATAGGCCTCAGGCCAGTGGTCGTGTAGAGAGACTAAATGGTACCCTCAAACTAAAGATACAAAAGATCATGGCACAGACAGGCAAGACATGGGTGGACTGTCTGCCCATAGCTTTATATTCAGTAAGAACCACCCCCAGTAAGAAACATAAGTTGTCACCTTATGAGATACTATTCTTAGGACCTCCTAAGACAGGGTGTTATTTCCCCTGACAGTTGCAGCACAATCATGCAGATTTAACAGACTATGTAGCTACTCTTTGTTGTCAAGTAAATAACATCCATTCTTTAGTTTTCTCCTACCTTCCAGACCCAGAGGCAGTACCTGGTGTACATTCATTGGAACCAGGTGATTGGTTATATACTAAGAGACACGTCAGAAAGTCTCTGGAGTCATGAGTTGATGGTCCATATCAGGTTCTGTTGATTACACCAACTTTTGTGAAAATTGGAGGAAAGAGCACGTGGATACATGTCTCATATTGCTAGAAGTTGAAGGTCTAGACTGAACCACCATCATGAATCCTTTTTGTGTGATAATGTTGGCTATACTTAGTCTAAGGGTATTGCACACACACCAGGAGTACTCTTGGGTAGTCTATGGTAACTAGACTTACCAGTTACACAGATTTAATGTAACTTGGTCAGGAAGTCTGATATATATATAAAAAGTTTGGGACAATATAATATAAGGCATCTCTACTGGGCACCAAGGGAGCATGATAATATTACTATCATGAGTGGAATAAAAATTAAGTGTTGTACTGATAAGTTTACGGGCTATAATTGATTTAAGAAAACGTGGGCACAGGGTATTCAGTGTGTCAATAATACGGACCCTGGTATACCCATAGGAAGCCCAACAACTACAGAAAGAGGTGTAGTGCTAGTTTGCACTAATGCCATGCAATTACTAAATAATTCCATAATAATGACAAGGATGTACCTAAATAGCAAGCCCACTATAAGGAATGACTCACTAGTTAAAGTTCCTTCCACTTGTGTAAATGTGGGTACCCAAAGACGAACCACTATATTAAGATTTAATATTTCTTTCCCCCCCAGATCCAAAATGCTATAGCAGACAAAAGAGAGAATGGTATGATACATTGCTAGTAGCATCAGGTACAGGTATAGGGTTACTTAAAAATATAGATATAGAAACTTTAGCCAGCAAAATGAGTAATGCAGGAGAAGATATGAGAAGATTAATTACAATGCAAGCTACATGGATGCCTACAGTATTTACCCCATTACAGGCCACTATATCTTGGGATAATGAATATTTACAGGTGTTCAATAGCACATTGTTTAACACACTTTACCTGTCAATAAATGTTTCTGAACTGTTTAGTTGGACTGAATGTTCTCTCAGAACCATGCATCAACATATGCAAAAGGGCAAAGCACCATCACAGTTAATGACAGATAACAAACAAGTATACATAATGATGTTTAATATATCTTCCTTGTTAAGAATACAAATTCAGGGTAATAAGATGTTATGTACCTACAACTTTTTAATGGGTGAAGTTCATGTGTATAATGTCACACAGAAACAGGTGATGTGAGGTAAACACATAGACACCAGTAATAGGACACATGACTTATCCCTATGTACTCATACCGATGATGGATTAGTATGTCCTCAGCAAACACAGCTATATGAGCCTTGTAAATTAGAACACCCAACCAGTGTATGCAACTGGGAATTGCATGATAAAGAGGTGGATATGTTTTTAGAATTAGAGCCTCAGGTTGTATGCCTAGTCACATATGATATGAATACAACTTCCCTCTATAATTTACCAAGTACTTTTTCCGGATGCTTATTTAACGTTACTCACCTCAGGTGGAAGAACACTACTTATGTGTTCTATGCAAAGAGACAAGAAGATGTACAGTTTGAATTTCAGGTGACTGAGATACCTCCCCATAACCATACAGTTAATCTCCAAAGTATCATTAATGCCATTAATAATACAGAAAAACTTGCTCACCACTTGCAGAAAGTAAACTATTCTGTCCATCATGCACAAATGCAGACAGTTGTAGAAGCAGAGAAATTGGTGGAAGTAGCCACACAATTAAAAGACAATTTACAGCACCATTGGTGGGATGTGTTCACAGGTAACTCACCTTCAGTTAAAAGGATGTTTAGTGGTCTCATTCACCCAGTAATCGTTATAATCATTGTATTAATTTTGCTCATTTGGTGGAATTGCTATCTATCTTATAATTTTAGGAAAATGGTAAATAAAGCATCTGCACCAGTAGGGACTCTTTGTCACACATAAGAAGCGTGCCTCTGAGTGGGAAAAGTGTTTAGCATGTGAAAGAATTACATTGATCACACCTGAGAAGAAATGTGTTTTCTGTAGCACTGATATTGGAAGAAACCCCTCTTTCTAGGGAAAGCCGGGATTCTTGGTAATGTAGTAATGAATGATGCTAGCATCTACTTGCATACCATCATTAGGGTGACTATGGAAGTAATATAGTTACTATGAAAAGCCATGACTCCAATAAGGGAGGGATATTATGTTTTAATAAAAAGAGGGGATTGTGAGGGTCTATACTGATTTATAGAATGTTTATTTAAAACATAAGATTCATCAGTAATTATGAGAAAAATCATTTTCCTTTACACAAATATCATGAGATTGAACCAGCAGCTGATATAGAGGAATAGCTGACAGCTCCCAAAATAGGATACTAAGGCCCTCATTCAGAGCTGGACACTCTGAGCAGAGCGCTCGCTCTGAATGAGGGCCGTCCTCCATAAAAATGGAGCGTCCTCCTGGACGCTCGTATAGCTGTGGGTGGTGAGCGTGCAGGATGATGGTCGCGATGGTCTTGACCATCGCGACCATCGCCAGTGCGACCAGAAGCCTGTGGTTGGGGTTTTTGACCACAAGCCCTGGAGTGATTTTGGCTCTAACAGAGCCAAAATCACTCCCACTGACATCACTAGTGATGTCAGTGGGCCGGATTCTGACGGTAGGCGTTCCCTTGGGAATGCCCCCTTCTGGGAGGCATGCCCACCAAAGGGGGCGTGCTGTCAATCAACATCGACAGCACGCCCCCTTTGATCTGACACAACGAGCGAAGGAAAGTCCTTCGCTCATCGCATCTCGCGCATGCGCACGACGGAGCTCCCTCCATCGTGCGCATGCTCAGTGCACACCATCGAACCACTTGCAAGCAGACAGCCGCTCACGAGTGGGTCTGAATCAGGCCCTAAGTTTGGGTTTCAAGGAGACAAGACAAAGTGAAGATCCTCTGACACATCCTATGTACTTGTTAACCAATCATATGTATACTTTTCTGTTAAACCATTTTTGGCAAATGCTTGTAACAACAGTTTTCTTGAAGTGATAAAAAGGAAGCTCAAAGAGAATGTACGTCTGAGAGCTCAGTTGAATTCGTCACAGTGAGTGCTAAGTTTTTCTTATCTCCCCAGCCGGCTGGAAAATTAATAAAACCTAGGAGCAGTGTTTCTCATACCGTGATCCAGGGGTAGGAAGCCTCATCAGCCCAACACTTTCAACAGGCATCAGAGGTACAGATTGGGCATTTTGAAAAGGAGGTGTGGAACCATAAAGTGAATGGAGATAAAGTCCCAGCCCAGCAGCTCCCAACTTCCATGTCACAGGCATGTGTTTGAAAAATCACAGTTATAAGCTGATTTGCCAGCAGTTTATTCACTTTATCTCCATTCAAAGCTTTGGTTTTTTTTTCTATAACAAATTTGGTTATTACCAAGATTTTAGCTTTCAAAAATAAAATGTGATTCTTCAAGACATCTAATTTTTCTCAATTAAGGTTGGAGACTACTGATATAGTGTATAAGAGATCGCCTCTGGTGCCAAAAATTCTACTAAGGGAATAGGTTCAGGATGTCCCAATCCCCCTCTTTCTCAGCATGGGACTGTCAGCAGACACTAATACCTCTTTTACACCCAAATCCCGGGTCCGACCCGGGAATTTGAACACTGGTCAATCCCGGGTCGAACCTAGCTTCAGACCCCGTTTATACTGCAACTCGACCCAGGTTGTTCCCGGGTTGGCCCCGTTTACACTGAACCCGGGTAATCCCTGCTTTTCCCTATAGATGGCATTCAAAACTTACTTTTTTAAGGGCTGACAAAGATGAGGTCACAAAAGGCAACAAAAGGGAGGGGTGGTGACTGCTCACAGCATTGCAGCAATGATGGCAGACTGCAGTTCTGGCTTTGGCAGGCTGTGTATCAGCCTGCATTTGTAGCTGCTGGTCAGGCTGTGGTGCAGGCTGCAGCTCTGGCTGTGACAGGCTGTGTGTCTGCCTGCTGTTGTGGCTGTTGGTCAGGCTGGTCAGGCTACTGTGGTGCAGGAGTTTAGGCAGGCAAGCTATGGTTGCATGTGCTGTCTCTCTCTGCAGGGCACTGACAAATGACATCATTTCAGCATCTTTCGGAGCTAGCTGGGTCAAATAATCTGGCTAGCCCCCATTTACATAGCCGCATGACCTGGGACCAACCTGTTTAAACCCTGCTCTCAACCCGAGTAAAATTGGCGGGTAAATCATCCCGGGTTATTTTTTTGTGAGCCGTTCACACTTATTTGGTTGGTGCATACTTACCTACTTTTCAAAAAGCATTTCAGGGACAAAACAACAACTTTGAGCACACGTTAAAAAGGGTGTGTACTGCTATATCTGGAGGCGTGTCATATAATTGCCTTACATCCAAATGTAAACGAGCCCAAAAGCAGTCAGTAAGATGACTAATATCTATTTGTGTTGATGAAAATACACTGATACTTTCCAGAAAATGCATGTAGCCATAGGGCTCATTGTGCCTTATAACCATTGCAGAGAAATTATACTAAAGATCCTATTTGAATGTACTTATCTATGGGTTATTTCTTTATATAACAGCTTCATAATGGGAGTAAGGTGCAATCAGGGAGATTGGCAGACTCTTCAGGGAGACAGGGAGATTGCTACTATTTCAAGGAGTCTCCCTGACAATGAGGGAGAGTTGGCAAGTATGGGTTGATATAAAAGGGGTATTACTGTATATCATTTAGCTATTACATTCTATCTCAGTTACCTTGATTATATAATGGTATGGCTGGACTGAATTAGCTATTTGGCTGGATACACTTAAGTTACATTATTATATCAGAGAATAACATGACACTTGACAGTTGCATGAAACATATAGGGGCCTATGTTTCAAACCATTTTTTACATAATATGCAGAAACTGCAGTTTCTGCATAAGTTTATGTATCAATCCTATGTACTAATAGCACAATGCAGGAGATTTTACAGAAATTAGCACTTCAGATCACAGTCCCCATTATTATCAATGGGAATACGATCTGTCCCCTATGTACTAAACTCCATAAACCAAAGCCTTTCGGAGTTCAGCTCTGGTAGTTTACACCATCTTCAGATGGTGTAAACTACTGTTTGCCTATGGAGGCTCCAGGTTTCAGTAGAGTGATCTTTCGATCTCTCTCTCACAGCCCCCGGCCAGCCCCAGAAGCTGACACTGTGGACATACGCAGAGTCAGCTTCCACGGGGAAGTCTTTCACTTCCGGGGATATAACTTGTGGGGACAGCGGTTACAGCTGTGTTTTAAAAATGACAGTTAGGAGCTGATTGGTTGTTACTTTATATCCATCTATATTATCTTTCTCCAAGGCTCAGTACATAGGGCCTGATGCAGCACGGATCACAAGTCTGCAATTTCACGCACCCGCTCACTGCTAAAATATGCAAATAAATGCGATTGCAGCACTATACCAAGATGCCAACCAGCTTATAAAGCTGACAACTTCCCATTACATACATTCGAAGACAGCGAAAACATCGGTAACATCGAGAAACATCAGACCCATACACAGAGTTGTGGTTGAAAAAAATACAGGTATGTCGGACCATTTACATGCCGTTTCATGGGTGTGCATAAATTAGCCATTGCAATCTCCTTCACAGCATGAGAACTCTTTGCAGCTGGTCAGATTTGACCTACAGTACATGCTATATGACTGCCCGATGTGCATCATTGTTACTGATGTTCACACTGTTGCACATCGCTATATTCATATGAAGCCATAGTGTGTAATTAAAGCCATTTTCCGCAAAAAAGTATCGCCGATCATGGCTTTTCGCGTGGTCAGGACTTATCCCTAAATCATATTCCAGCGGGTTTTCGCCTACACAGAAAGTCAATGCACTGTAATAGGCGAAAAAGATTCGCCTAAGAATAGCAGGAGAAAAGAAGAGCAACATTTTTATTTTGGGGTGCAAACATGGGGAAACCACTCAGAACCTTGGGCCAGCCCCCCAAAGGACATCTGTGTTAAAACATCCAGGGGAAAACATAAGAACACCCCAAAAAAGTACTTTTGGGGGCGAAAAAGTACAAAGTGGGGGAACAAGCATAAAAACTAGAAAAATAGCCTTCTTAGGGGTCTGCAAGGATGGGTCAGGTGTTTTTAGGATTGCAGGTGCATGCAAGAGGTGCGTTTTTCACATTTTTTAAAACTTCACTTTAGAGACATAAAAAATATGCTAGCACCCATTTTCAAGTACCCCAAATTTGACTGGACTACTTATTTTCACAAAAAAAAACTGTTTTATGCCATTCTTCACCACTTTAACAAGGACGCTAATTACAAGGATTTTAAACAATTTCAGTACCCCAAAAGTTTTATTAGGGCTGTTGGAACACTGCTACATTGATCCCCAATGTTAGTGCATCTTTCTGGGGGGTTCTGACTGATTTCCCCCTATTCTGACAGTACTGTCCACCTGTTCTGCATTCGCCGCTTGCCGTTTTTGCCTGGTTAGTAATTGAATAGTGCGAAAAGCGGGTATGCACACGTTAAGTTTTCGCGTCCAAAACGTGATTTAGGCGAAAAGTCAGACAGGCGGAACCTTATTGATGATGCAAAACTAATTGAATATGGCCCTAAGTTTGGGCCAAGCATTAAAGAGTACATCATGCTTTGCGAAACGTATGATGAATTAAAAGGTACACAGTACAGTGGTACCATGTTTCGTGACATCCTTTCCCCACTTTTTAAACTTGAGCCCCAGTGTCTTCTACAGATGCCACTGCAGCATTTTATATGGTTTCCTGAAAGTTAAACCATGTTTGCCATGTGCAGCCTCCAGCATTCACTTGTTGCTCCAAGTTGTTTTCTCACAGACACCAGCACTGGTCAATTCCCCAAATTCTGCAGGCAGTCTCAGTCTCCTGCTCCAGTAGCTACTCTGGGCCATATTGCTGGAGCAACCTACCCACTCACTTTCCCTGGTTGTTTGAGGTCCTGCCTAGGGATGAGCGGTTTCGGATTTTCAAAATCCGAACCCCCCCGATCCGAGTGGGGAACTGAGTCCAGCTCAGGTTTTCCCGCCAGACTCAGTTCCTGGAACGAACAAAACGTCATCATCCTGGTGTCGGATTCTTGCGAGACCCGGACTTTGCACATTTCGGGCCTCCTGCCCCGCCATCTTCACTCCAGTCCTGGAGAGTGTAGTGAGAGGATGTGTAGTGTATGTGGGAAAGTCACTCTGCTGTATCATATCAACCTGCTCTGCTGTATCAGTCCTGTCCAGTGGTGCTGTGCTGCTGTGTCAGTTTGGGTTGGGGGAGACCTGTTCTGCTGTATCAGTCCAGTCCAATGGTGCTGTGCTGCTGTATCAGTCTGGGCTGGGGGTGACCTGCTCTGCTGTATCAGTCCAGTGGTGCTGTGCTGCTGTATCAGTCTGGGCTGGGGGTAACCTGCTCTGCTGTATCAGTCCAGTCCAGTGGTGCTGTGCTGCTGTAAGAGTCTGGGGGTGACCTGCTCTGCTGTATTAGTCCAGTCCAGTGGTGCTGTGCTATGCTGTATATTCAATGCAAATAATTTTTACAGGGGCTGCCCTGTGTGGTGTAGGGGTACGCTGCCCTTCATCCAAATAATTTTTACAGGGGCTGCCCTGTGTGGTGTACGCTGCACTTCATTCAAATATGTTTTACAGGTGCTGCATCCTCTGTTGCTTCCATCTACATCCAGACTGTGGGAAGTTATTGCTTAAATAGGGGGAGCAGACAATAACCCCTATATGTTTAAGACTGTGCCTTTCTGAAAATGTCTTTGATGGTACGCGCCCATTTTATTGATTTTGCTTTAAAGAAATAAATGTTTATGGTTTTACACTATGTGCTTTCCCCACTTTTTGTCTTGTATGGCCTATTGATACTGAGAGGTATTAGTGTGAAAAACCAATTGGAGAGACCAGGTTGCTGACTCTAAGGAAAATAAGGATTGAAGGACATAAAAACAATTGAACTACAAACGAGTGACTCATTTTTGTCATTTGGACAACACCACATTTTATACTATACTTGCACCTTTACTTGAGCGCTTTTAACTACTCTTAACTTCCTGTGTGGTGTAAGCTGCCCTTCATCCAAAAATTTTTTACAGGGGCTGTCCGGTGTGGTGTAAGCTGCCTTTCATCCAAATCATTTTTACAGGGGCTGTCCGGTGTGGTGTAAGCTGCCTTTCATCCAAATCATTTTTACAGGGGCTCTCCTGTGTGGTGTAAGCTGCCTTTCATCCAAATAATTTTAGAGGGGCTGCCCTGTGTAGTGTAAGCTGCCCTTCATCCAAATAATTTTTACAGGAGTAAGTATATAAAAGAAGCTGATAGACAGCGCTCCCCTACAGGACTTCGTGCCAGAAAATACCTGCTGCCAAAATGAAGGATGTGCAAACACTTGAAAAATTATATATAAGAAAATATTGGCTGCGCTTCTTAATGACAAAAATTATAAACTTTTATTCATATACATTATCTCACAGAATCAATCTTATAAATTATAAACTCTAAAATTAAATATAAAAATTAACACATTAAAAATGACCATGTGATACACATTCTTATCTATTGGATTAACAACATAAACAGCTGTATTGGAGGCATTCAATGTAAGGTCCCTTGTAGCAAACACAATGGATCCGTATATTATGAAAAGGAGGCACTGGATGGCTCTACCTCGATCCATATAGCATTAACATGAAGGGTTATGCGGCTCTGTTCAAATATATATAGGTACTTGTAGTGAATACGGCCCCAACTGGGGTTTGCAGACACTGTATGTACAGTGGAGCCAAAGTGCTTTTCCTGTAGTGTATGACCAGCAGGGGAATGAGGGGAGGTCTGGCGTCATCACCTGCAATCATACGTATGTGCTGGGTTAAATGTCCCAAGGACAGACTCACCAGTTCAGTGGTGTGTTTAGAGCTCATACTGATATCAGTGTACTGGATGGCTCTTCTCTGTTCCAAGCAGCAGTATTTTGTAGCGCTGTGTGGCTCTGCCGGGATCTGTAGAGCACTTGAAGTGAGGAAGTGGTATTATTGTTTTGACTCAATCATTACTAAATCTATTTTACTACTAGTTCCAATATTATAAGTACATATATATTCAAATCATACAATCATAATAAAACATATTAAAACATTAGTCTGATTTCCCATAATGATTGGTAGGACCACAGATTGTTACATATTGGTAATTATAATATGCTTGTGTGTATAATTTGTTTGTTCAGTACAAACCAATATTCTCAATAGGATACCATTGATATTGAGTTATATTAAATTATACTAGATCAAATACACTGTGTTTTGTAAATATACCAAATGGCAAACACACATTATTTTCAACTGAGAAATGTATAAAGATATTCATTTGCACATACCAAATAGCAACAAATTATATGAATCTGTAACCTTGGAATTAATAAATGTGTATAATAAAAAATAAAAAGTAAAAAATAGAATAAAAAATTAAATGAATAATAATAAAAAAAAGATATATTAATATTAAATAAATAAAAATGAACTGAAATAAAAATGAACATGAAAAAAATATATTATTGCTGTAACTGTGTTCAAAGCCCAGCTAACATGATTATTTTGCTATTGTTATTGCAAACTCGTATATTATACCCTTATAAATGCATATATAAATTACATTGGGATGAACAGATTCATTTGTGTCAAGAGAGAGAAAACAAAAAAAAAAAAAGAGAGAAATGGGAAAGGTGTAGGGTATTGGCTACTGATCCTATTTCCATAGTCTAGATAAATTCAATGATGAATGTTATATGTATATCTATGAGTGGGGATCAACTTATTTCTCTCTTTTCCCAGTGGCGATGTGTAGAATCTAGTCCCTAGTAAACCCACAGGGAACTGTGGTGGTTACCCAGGTCTAATTATCAAAATCAACCTCTGCTATTTCGTTTAAGCTCTCAGGATGTAAAGTGCATAATTTGTGAATCCAATAGATCTCGCGAAGTCAGAGATGAGAAAATCTATCTCCTCCTCTGGCGGTGTGAGAGATCCTTTTCATAATATACGGATCCTGTGTGTTTGCTACAAGGGACCTTACATTGACTGCCTAAAATACAGCTGTTTATGTTGTTAATCCAATAGATAAGAATGTGTATCACATTTTAATTTTTAATGTGTTAATTTTTATATATAATTTTAGAGTTTATAATTTATAAGATTGATTCTGTGAGATAATGTATATGAATAAAAATTTCAAATTTTTGCCATTATGAAGCGCAGCCAATATTTTCTTATATATAATTTTTACAGGTGCTGCCCTGTGTGGTGTAAGCTGCCATTCATCCAAATCATTTTTACAGGGGCTGCCCTGTGTTGTGTAGGGGTATGCTGCCCTTCATCCAAATAATTTTTACAAGGGCTACCCTGTGTGGTGTAGGTGTATGCTTCCCTTCATCCAAATAATTTTTACAGGGGCTGCCCAGTGTGGTGCAGGGGTACGCTGCCCTGTTTGCTGCCCACTTGTGTCGCTTAGCATAATCAGCCAGCTACCTCGGTGCAACCTTTTTACCTAAAAACAATATTGTGAGGTGTTCAGAATAGACTGAAAATGAGTGGAAATTAATGTTATTGAGGTTAATAATAATGTGATTTTAGCTGTTTTTATGCTTTTTTCCCAAAAACTACAGATCCAAAACCAAAACCCGGAAGGGTGGTTATGGCAAAACCAATCCAGATACAAAACACGAAGAAAGATCCAGATAGAAAACCAAAACACGAAAAGTGGCCAGTGCACACCCCTAGTCCTGCCTGACTACGGCTCCACCTTTCCTATTTCCTTTCTGATCTGGGTTTACTCATTTCCCCAGTCTGTGTCTGCTTATAGACCAGCTTCTTGCAGTTTTCCTTCTGCTCCTTATCTCGTACCGACACTACTGACAGTAACAGTGTGCAGTCATCAATGTCCTGATGTCTATACTGCCTACTCTCCTCCTGTAACTGTCTGTCACTGATGCAGCCCTGCCCTAAGTTATTTTGGCAGTCTGCACAGCTGTTTATGTAGTGGTCTACATCCTTCGCTAAACCTAACCATATGAAATGCTGCCTGAGCCTAACTCAAGTTCTCCATTTTCCTTGGTGATTGCTTCCACCTGCCCCATGGGCCTGAGCCAGGAACCAATCCTGATATTTGAGTGGGGCTACCAGCCTATGATTTGGATTGGACACCATATGCAGTAATTCACCTAACCAAGAACATTCCTCTACCAACCCTGTCTCATATGCCATATCTGCCATTCCCCACATCCCTTCTAGCTCTGGCTCTAGTAACTGAGGGCCTGATTCAGAGATGTGCGCAATGCCAATATTTACACAGATCGAGCGATTGTTTGTCATTGTGCATGCGTGTAAGCCGCACTGCGTATGTGTAGCGAAAGCATTGTGATTACACTCGTACAGAGGAACCGGTAGGCAGCGTTTGGGAGTGGTAATGTTAGAAAATCGCAGGCATGTCCGACTGCTTAAAATGCTGTTTCATGGGTGTGCATAAATTAGCCATTGCAATCTCCTTCACAGCAGGAGAGGTATCTGCGTGTCATGAGAGCTGCAGTGTTTGCAGCTGGTCAGACTTGATTTACATGCTACATGACTACCTTATGTGCATCAATGTTACCGATGTTTACACTGGTGCACGTTGTTGGATGGATATGAGAAGGCATCAGTGGGTGTCTCTATGCTCAGCTATGCTTTGGAGACATTAGCATATTTTAGCAACTGCGATCCATGAGAGGATGCAGTTGTGATTGCATTAGCATACTTCTCTGCAGTCTAACCCACCCTCAGGATGGTCTTGACCAGTGGTGGATTTTGCCTAGGGGCTGCGAGGCTGCAGCCCCCCCCCCCAATAAAATCTGCCACCTCAGTGTAGTTAGTGCAGTCTGTGACTGCACTGGCTACACAGTGACTGACAGTGGCTTCCTATCCAGTCACAATAGGCAGTCTCAGGGGAGGTGTCTCCTCCCCCTAGGACTGCCAGTCCGGGCTGCTATTAGCAGAGAGCGCTTCCAGTAGGAAACCGCTTCTCTGCTTTTCCGCCAGCCTTACTTGGCTCCTTGGGGCTGCACATGATGCAGCCCTTTGGAAGCCGGTCATATGCACAGACCGGCGCCCTGCCACTACTGCACATGCGCAGGTCTCGGCGTCTGTCAGAGCGATTATGCAGCAGGCGCCGGGACCAGGGCAGGGTAAGTGATTCTCAACGGTGGCAGCCCCCCTCATTGAAGAGGGTAGGAGGCACCGCTGGTCTTGACTACTCCCCCTCAGATGCCCAGAAAAGGAAAATATGGGTTGCTGGCACCCAGTCATCACATCACTGTTGGTGGTACTTTAGAACCGGAGTTGAGAACCACGCAATAGATGATTTTAGAAAATCATAGTTTGATGTTATGCATGAGCAAACTATACAATTTAAAAGCATTACCATATATCTCAGAAAACTGACACATACAACTAAAGCATCCAAGTTCACCAGAACAAGACTGACAATACTTTAGAACAGATAGACAGATGTATGCTTGACCTGACTCAAGCTATTTGTGATCAAAGCAGCAATCAACAATTAATGATCAAACAAATCATTGCTGCAATTGCATATCTACAATCAGGACAAACACAACACTTACCAGTGCCAAGTACAGCTACATCCAGCAGCCAAACAGAGAACCCATTAACATCTTGTTATGATTCTCTGGTTTGAGTTGGAACAAAAATACGAAAGTATATAAAAATATAACAATTTATTTTTTGGTCAATGAGCAGACAAATGAATAATCAACAGAGTAGGTAGCATGAGTCCCAAGCACAGTCAAGATGTCAATAATATACTGTTGCACTGTGTTATAATGGCAGTAATGAAATGCAATATTCAAAGAACAGTTAGTTCTGAACAACAAATAAGGAAATGGAAACCAAAATCTTTTAGTCTTGCAGGCCTATAATGAGACACCTGAATAATGGTGAACGATGTGGAATGTAGTCAATTATATGAAATAAAGTCTTGCTCTAGCTTGACTGCCAGAACTGGAGCAGAGAGATCCTTGATAAATGGTTTGGCGTTGGCCAATTTTCTGAAATGAAGCAATTATGTCTTGCTTTAGCTGAATAGCCAGAATTGAAGCAGAGAGATCCTTGATGTATGGTTTGGCTTTGGTCACTTGGCTGGAATAAGATAATGATGTCTTGTTTTAGCTGGACTGCCAGAGTTGAAGCAGAGAAATCCTTGATGAATGGTTTGGCTTTGGCCACTTTACTGAAATGAGGTAATGATGTCTTGCTTTAGCTGTACTGCGTTCTCAGTCGAGACCCAGGAAACTGACACACTGCAGGAGAATTGGACAACCACGGAGCAGGAAAAACAGGCAAGTACATAGGAGTGAACTCACAGCTGGGATCCAAAAGGCTGACACACATTGCAGGTGAACTGGAAGATCATGGAGCTGGAATGCAGACAATAATGCTGGAGAGAGTTCACAACTGGGACCGGGGAAACCTGATACACAACAGGAGCTCTGGAGAATCACAGAGCCGGCATGCAGACAAGTATGCAACTGGTAACAGTGGCTGAAGCCCGGCAGGATTCACAGCAGCAGAGAGTCTTGAATGGCTGGAGACCACGGAGCACGCCTCTGGATAGCTCACTGACAAGATGCTATAATCAGCAATGTGGTAAAAGTGCATACAAATAGCAGAGAAAGTCAATCCCCTAACACTAGGAAGGCACATGTGACTTTCCTCGTTTGCTTGATTGTCCGGCAACAGGAGGTAACACCTATGTGACAGGAAAGCTGTGAGTGCAGCTTGTAACACATCTGCTGCAACTATTACACCAAAATGGAATGTGAGTACGCGGGAAGGACTGAATGGAATGTCAAGAGGATCTGATCTTGAGGACATTCTGAAAAGAAAAACATAACATATTAGTGTGATAGTATAACTAACATATTTTTGTCTATTCCATATTTCATTAAGAAAAACTTGTGTGTTTAGTAAAATTTAGCATTCTTTATTATTCAAAAAAAATCATAGAAATGACACTTAAATCATAAAGAGAAACATTTTTAGTAGACTTCTATATTCCCCTCATGTGGCTCTTAATTGTACATCACAATATTGCCCAGGTCAGCCCCATCTTGTTGTAGGGCAATGTTGGGAAGCATATGGCATGCATTTTAATATGTTTCTCACCTTATTGGGAGTGAGTACACCACTGGATTTATCAAATCACCTGAACCTGTTCTTCAATAGCCCAAATGTGCATGTTATCGTGTTCCTAGTGGAAATGTGTTCCTCATTGAATTTATGCTGAGCTGTAGTTTGTGGGGTCATAAGAGGTGTCATAAGCCAGGTTTCACATCCATAACATGAATTGCATGCAATGAGAGAACATAAAAACACTAACAGGTCTACGTTTTGTCATTTAGAGGGAACTTTCAAGTTTTTGGGTGTTCACAAAGCCCAAATCTGCATAATTACCTGATTTTTGTACATCCACATAATATAACTACAGTACTTTTCTTTTCTTCCCTCTGAGAAAATTGGAGGTGGTAATTGTGTAGGTCTGGCAAATCCCATAATTATGGCCCCTGTGGAGCAGAGAAAGTAATTGCAGTATCACACAGAGGTGGTGAGGCCAGAATGATGCGATTCGCTGAATTTTCCCGTCCTGCTCATTTCACCAGGAAGTGGGCCAAATTCTGGAGGGTAACCTGCTCTTCCAGGAGTCTGTGTGAACTCCCTGAAATGCAAAAATATCCAGCACATTCTAGGTGAGAAGGAAAATATAAACCCTACTGATGAAAGAGATTGGAGATCATGCTCTATTTGTCAATGAGATGCAAATGAAACAAACCAGTCACACTATGTATGGTGAATATACATTAACGCGAACAAATTCTGGTGTGATAACATCAGTATTGTCTAAATAATATAGAAAGAAAGCTACAATTAGCAGTATATTAGTAGAAACAAGGAATTATTTTTAAATTAATTACATTCCAAAAGTTATAGAAGGCAGGATGTTTCCACATGGCTGATATGTGCATTTACTTTTGGCACCACAACCCTGATAATAGTGACACACATGCACAAAATTTTTTTTGTAGATATGTAAATATATATATATATATATATATATATATATAAAAAAATGTCTATATAATAATTAGTGTAAAATTAAATACATATTAGAGATTGACTTCTTTTCACCAAATTAGTGCAAGTTCAGATTAGTTTGGAATTGGATTTATCTTATTTGCTTCCCAAAACACATGAGAGCTGGATAGCAAATATGATGGCGTATTTAAGATCCAAACATAACCACTTATTTCTAATACAGATATAAGGGATCGGTATGAAATTCCGACAGTCGGGATCCTGGCGGTCAGAATCCGAATCCCGGGATCCCGACAGGGTTAACATACTGACATTTTTTGGTCAGTATACTAACCCTCCCCCTCTCCCTACCCTAACCCTCCCTCTTTGGTGCCTAACCCTAACCTCCCCCTATAGTGCCTAAAGCTAACTGCCCAATCCCCTCCCCGCACCCTAAACCTAACCCTCCGCCCTTAGTGCCTAACCCTAACCCTCCCCCTAGTGCCTAACCCTAGCCCCTAAACTTAACCCTAACCTTCCCCCCCTGACCCTGCTACTTACCTTCAGCATGCCGGAGGATGGGATGCTGGCACTGGTATTCTGGCGCCGGTAATGTAAGCGTCAGCATCCCGACTGCTGGGAAGCCGAACTCATCCCATATATATGTGCAATTATGCCTGCATCAACCAAAAGACAATGAGAGACATGGTAAAGCCTTGAGTTACTTGCATTAATTCTGTTACTGTTGTCAGATCAGCTTTATGAACAGTAACCATGAAAGTGATTGCCGTGACCAAGATACACATGTTCCTGTGCTGCCTTATAAAAGAGTCCTCACATTCCTTATCACTGCAGCATATGTAGAAGGACAGTACTGTAGGTAGAGTTGCTCTACCAATGAGTTACTGCCAGGAACCAATGTGTTTCTTTTATTAGAATTCATGTAAGCCCCAAGTGCAAACCATAAATGTGCCTACACACTATGTGATGTGCTCACGGTGCAATATCGTTTCTGATTTCCCTTGAGCTCTCTAACGCAGCTCCCCGACAGTTGTGGGCACAATTTGGTGTGAAAAGTGTCCAATTTTACCAATGATTTCATGATCTATTATCAACTGCATTATCACAAAATTTTATCAGTCCCAATACCTAGCCTGCACCATGGTATATGGAGGGTCAGATGCCGGATTGAATAGGCCAATACACACATGTGCAAGTACACATTGTGGCCCAGGCTTCCAACAATCTGTCCTTGTGCCATGTGTGTATCCACCATTACCAATCAGCATCACCACCACCATATACCATAGAGTAGGTATTGGGAGTGATAACATTTTGGGGATACTGCAGGCAACAACAAAAACAATAAACATTTACATTTGATAAAACCCTGGAATATCCTCCTCTGCATCTATAAGGGCACTATATATAGCTTGGCTTGCGATGGAAGGGTTAGTGGATGGTTGAGTAGGCTGCGACTGGGATGGGGGCATCACAGAGACAATTGGGGCAGGTGGGCAGCGCAGAGGGTCACCAATATAGGTCGCTGGATACAAATTGTTACGCAGCACCCAGGTGAGCAACTCATATACCAGATGCTGGAACTCTGTTTGTGTTTCAGCACTCATTTGACACATGGTGATATTTATATGAGAGGTGAAGTTATCTAGGTGGTCTGGAGGCCTTTTTAAAAGCTCTTCTGCCTGCTGTAAAAATTGTCTGCAGGCTCCCTGCTTTGCTGTTTTTTCCCAGGACTCTTTCTCTTTTGCTGGGAAGGTGCCGTAGGTGCTGGGGGTGGTGCGGTTGGTGGTGGGCATAGGGATATCGACACATCCACCTCACTGTCACCAATGATGCTTAAATCAGGCGTAGACGCCAATTCCAGTTCTTGTGTTGGAGTCTGCATTGAAAGAAAAGGAAAAAAATGAATTCTTGTTCTGACCAATATCTTTTTTTCCCCCCTAGTTTCCTATGAGTGGAAAACCATCACTGAAGACTTTGAACGGTGTTGGAATTTCCCTAATTTCCATAACTGTGGGGGAGCCATCGATGGGAAACATATCCGCATCACCCCACCTGCCAACAGCGGATCCTACTATTACAATTACAAGGTTTACTTCAGCATCGTTCTCATGGTGGTGGTGGATGCAAATTATGAGTTTGTCTTTTGGGATGTTGGCAAGAATGGCCGTGCTTCGGATGGTGGGTCATTCAAACAGACGGCATTCTACCAGAGGCTCACCTCCAAAACCCTCAAATTGCCGACAGTGGAGGAGACCAAGCACGGCCTAAACTTCATTTTTGTGGCTGACGAGGCTTTTGCGTTACACGAAAATGTCATGAAGCCATATGTGCTAAGGGGCCTGACAAGAGAGAAGTGGATTTACAATTACTGGCTTTCAAGGGCATGCCTGATTGTGGAAAATGCATTTGGAATTCTCAGTGACCGGTTCTGCATTTTCCACACCAGCATTAACCTGCATGTGAACAAGAAAGACTGGGTCATGTTGGCTTGCTGTGTTCTGCATAACTTTTTATGGCGCAAAACCCAACAAAAGGCATCAGGCACAGCTATGCCAGAAGACCCAGACAATCCAGAGGAGATTGCCCAGTTTACATTAGTGGCAGCACCACCAATGCAAACCACAGGGACTGCACGGGCCAAACAGGTGAGGCCTATTTTAATGGGCCGGGTGCAGTGTCATGGCAGGAGGAGTGTTTCAGATAATTGCCAATTAAGTGGATATTTGTGGAACATTGAACAAGTGTTTAAATAATTAAAAAAAAAAAAATATGGTGTGTATGCACTGTGGGCCTGATTCTTTAAGGATCGTAATTGCAAAGCTGCACTCAGGCAGCTTAGCAATTGCGATCCTTTGCAGATATGGTAATGCACAGGAGGCATCACACCCCCAGTGCATTACTTAACTGAGCTGCGTTGTTCAACGCAGCATCGGTTAATCTGTGTACCATCGGACGGCTGCGGTTACCCATAGGGTCCCGCAGCCGGCCTCCGCAGTTTAGAAGAAGAGGCCAGGAAATCCCCGTCACCCAATGGAGAACCTGGCCTCTTCCCTCCCCCAACGGCGGTGACACACCTCTATTTCGGGTAACGGAGGCTATCGCCGTCCCCTCCATGCCCTCAAACAGCAGCAAACTGTCAATCACTGAAAGTCTGCTGTCTGTTTGCAAGCAGACTCGCAGACCAATTCCCCGCACCTGCATATGGTACGGTACGCTATGGCGTGCATTGCAATCTCACCATGCATTCCTATGGAGGAGCGGTCCCGTACGCATCTCATGCTATGCGTGGCGCGATTTGCCGCACTAGCAGCAAGGATATAGCTGGGCATATCTGTATTATGACTTATTGGAATAGTCGCGATAGCTAACCCTCCATAGACACTGTTTTGCCTCCAAATGCTCCAGGAAGCCGGTAATAAACTCACGGCCCTTATCCAAAGACATTGCTGGTGGGAAAAAAACTATATAGTTTGCTTATTTTAAAGTTTTTTTAATGTTGATATGTTTAGTTGTTTAGTAATGTGTATAGTTTACATTTTTAAAAATTTGTTTTTGCTTTTGGTTCTGTTCTTATTGTGTTTTTATGTTAAGATTAATTTTAATACAGATTGCATTTTACAATACATTTTTTAAATTCTGTCAATTATTTTGTGTTCAAAATATGATTTATATATATATAATACAGTCAGGTCAATAAATATTGGGACATTGACAGAATTTTCAGATTTTGGCCTCTATTCACCACCACAGTGGTTTTGAAATGAAACAAACAAGATATGCTTTAACTGTAGACTTTCACATTTAATTTGAGGGTAATTACATCCAAATCGGGTGAACGGTGTAGGAATTACAACAGTTTCAATATGTGCCTCCCACTTTTTAAGGGGCCAAAAGTAATGGGACTATCAACTCAAAAGCTATTTCATGGACAGGTGTGGGCTATTCCCTCGTTATTTCATTATCAATTAAGCAGGTAAAAGGTCTGGAGTTGATTCAAGGTGTGACATTTGCATTTGGAATCAGTTGCTGTCAACTCTCAATATGATATCCAAAGAGCTGTCACTATCAGTGAAGCAAGCTGTCATTAGGCTGGAAAATCAAAACAAACCCATCAGAGAGATAGCAAAAACATTAGGTGTGGCCAAATCAACTGTTTGGAACATTCTTAAAAAGAAAGAACGCACCGGAGAGCTCAGCAACACCAAAAGACCAGGAAGACCACAGAAAACAACTGTGGTGGATGACAAAAGAATTATTTCCCTGGTGAAGAAAAACCCCTTCACAACAGTTGGCCAAATCAAAAACACTCTCCAGGAGGTAGATGTATATGTGTCAAAGTCAACAATCAAGAGAAGACTTCACAAGAGTGAATATAGAGGGTTCACCACAAGATGCAAACCATTGGTGAGCCACAAAATCAGGAAGACCAGATTAGAGTTTGCCAAACAACATCTAAAAAAGCCATTACAGTTCTGGAACAACATCCTATTGACAGATGAGACAAAGATCAACTTGTACCAGAGTGATGGGAAGAGAAGAGAAGGAAAGGAACTACTCATGATCCAAAACACACCACCTCATCAGTGAAGCATGATGGTAGTGTCATGGCATGGGCATGTATGGCTGCCAATGGAACTGGTTCCCTTGTATTTATTGATGATGTGCCTGCTGACAAAAGCAGCAGAATGAATTCTGAAGTGTTTCGGGCAATATTATATGCTCATATTCAGTCAAATACTTCAGAACTCCTTGGACAGCGCTTCACAGTGCAGATGGACAATGACCCGAAGCATACTGCAGAAGCAACAAAAGAGTATTTTATGGCTAAAAAGTGGAATGTTATGCAATGGCCAAGTCAATTCAGTGACCTGAATCTGATTGAGCATGCATTTCACTTGATGAAGACAAAACTGAAGGGAAAATGCTCCAAGAACAAGCAGGAACTGAAGACATTTGCAGTAGAGGCCTGGCAGAGCATCACCAGGGATGAAACCCAGCGTCTGGTGATGTCTATGCGTTCCAGACTTCAGGCTGTAATTGCCTGCAAAGGATTTGCAACAAAGTATTAAAAAGTGAAAGTTAGATTTAGGATTGTTTAGTTTGTCCCATTACTTTTGGCCCCTTAAAAAGTGGGAGGCACATATAGAAACCGTTGTAATTCCTACACCGTTCACCTGATTTGGATGTAATTTCCCTCAAATTAAATCTGAAAGTCTGCAGTTAAATCACATCTTGTTTGTTTCATTTCAAAGCCACTGTGGTGGTGAATAGAGGACAAAATATGAAAATTCTGTCAATGTCCCAATATTTATGGACCTGACTGTATATAGACACATTACACATAGGTGGTCAGTGGGTGGATGGGTCATGCATTATACACATAGGTGGTCAGAGGGTGGGTGGGTCATGCATTATACACATATAGGTGGTCAGTGGGTGAGTGGTTGATGCATTCTACACATAGGTGGTCAGTGAGTGGGTGGGTCATGCATTATACACATAGGTGGTCAGTGGGTGGGTGGGTCATGCAATATACACATACTGTATAGGTGGCCAGTGGGTGGGTGATGCATTATACACATAGGTGGTCAGTTGGTGGGTCACATTGGTGGACAGTGGGTCAGGCATATTCATTGGTGGACAGGATTTGCATACTGTATGCATTGCTGCTCAGCAGCACTAGTATCAAATACTCACAAAATCAGGTCAGGTCGTGCGATCAGGTAATTGTGTCCGTCCGTCTTCCTTGAAGTCACGATGCTGCACAAAATGGAGACTGGGCGTATACAGGGATATGTCAGTCAAGTGATGGAATGGATGATAGATCATGCGATAGATCGTGAGTGCAAACAAATGTACGATCTGCGCCACATCGTGTCCGTGGCTGGCAAATCTTGCCTGCAGGCAAGATCTGAAGATGCAATGTACGACCAGCAGGTACACGCATCGGCATCATGGACATATTTTACGCGATTTGTTGTTCCAAGGCGTCGAAATCAGGAGAATCGTGTAAAATATCTCTTAGTGTGTAGACACCTTAAGAGTTATTGAAGGTTGTCAATGTTTTTCACACCTGGTGGTAATACATTCCCCAAGCTGGGTATGAAATAGGATAAAGCCGGTGAGGATGAAAGTTAGTGATGTTTCCAAAAATGCGATCGTCTTTGTCCATCAACTTAGTTGTGTTACAGAGCTGTTTGACAGGACGGGCAGTGGCGTCTCTACCTCATTAGACACCCGGTGCAGGGAGAAGTGACAGCGCAGGGGAGAAGGGGGTGTGGCCTCATGGGAGGGGGTGTGGTCTTGCGGTCCGAGACCCGTTTTTGTCACACCGGGGGGTGCCGGAGGTGCTGGATGCAGCCGGGGACCAGACTGTCTGAAGTGCCAGCTCCCTCACTGTGTTAGGAGCTGAGAGCTGCATGTAATTCTACAGTGCAGCACCCGGCTACTGTCACTGAGGGGAAGTCTGCACCTTGGTGTCACCCCTCGTTGGGTGACACCCAGGGACAGCCCGCACCCCCCGCTCCCCCCTTGTGACACCACTGAGTACGGGTAAAGAGAATCAACCCTTGTTGTCCATACAATTTTTTCTGTAATACTAAACAAATTCTCCCAAACATTTTCATGGGAAATAATGATGGGAAGAGAATCCAAAGGCTGCATTGCTTGAAGGACTAGAATGATCTGCAGCCAGAAGGTCCTGATGTGGGATGGTCCACACTGAGATGATGTCAGTATCCATATAAAGGCCACCCAATTTCCATACCAGTGCCAACCTACAGCCATTAGTAGCGGATCCAGTGGTTTTCTTATTTTAGACAGTGTCAGTATCTATTAAGTATATGTATTTTAAAAGGAGATCAGACGCTCTCCTGTTATGTAAATGGATGTTTAAAATAAAGATAAATTAACCAATTGAGTCTATACAAACTGCATATGTATGGTTACAGCCTAGCAGTATTGTGAATAGTATGGCCGTACTCACATTTATGCGTACACAAACTTTGTTGCATGGAGCGGAGATTGAGTTGAGCATGCAGGTCACCAGACGGTAACTGTATGTGGGTTATCAATGCAAGAGGTATCAGCATTTCTAACAGGGTGGAACAAGTGGTTATTAGCTGGGTCTCTCTGAGCTAAATGGAATACGTCCATCTCCCACTGTGGCATTCTATCACAGTGACAAGATGAAGCAGTGCATGTGCAGCAGTACAGAGAGTGCCATCTTGGTATGGGATCAAAGACTACCTAAAGTAGCCAACATGGAGCATGAGGAGTAGAGCTCTCTAGCTTCTTAGAAAATTGTTGCCTTATATCGCCAACATCTTTTGACTTCCTGAAACTCACAGTTTATTACATATTACAATGTGTGTTTTAACCTATGAGGATTGGTTGTGGTATTTTGTAATTCTAAACTGGTCCCATTTTTCTTATTTTCTATATATTAGTATTTTATTGTATATTTTTAGACTTCATAGCAGCATATGTCATAGACATTAGATTTGTACAAACCACTTTATACTGTACAAATCAGATTAGTCCTGTATGAAAGGCTCAAAGATCCAGCCTTTCTCTGGATTTTGTTGTGGAGGATTTGGACAATGTTTATTTCTAAGGTTTCATTTAAACTTCCTAGTCATTTTCACAACAATAAAATGGTAACTGTCACATTGCACAAGGAATTGGAAGAGCCTGATATAATCTACCCCAATTTGGCACTATTATCCAGCTTGCACCAAAAAACAGCCACAATGCAGGATGGACTTCACTGCCAAAAGTCTGAAATGTCTCTCCAAGTTAGCATAGTTTGAGACAGGTGAGGAACAAGGTGTTACATGGAGATTCCTGAAATTAAATGGAGTAGCAAGGCAAGTACTGTGGTAAGGAGCAATTGTAACATTGGAAGTAAAACTGGAATGCTGAGGAAAATTATGAAGAATCTCAGATGCTGAATGGCTGAGCAAGGTGTGAGGCATGACACATCATTAGAATAACAGAAGCCAGAAACACTGTATCATCCGTATCAAGCTGTAGATACAGGGACACCAAGAACTAGTTATCTGTATGCACAAAAGATAAATTCTGGCAAAGAATGCAAGAACTAAGAAATTTAAATAGACCACCTACAGCAAAGGACTGCAGTGATTGGTCTGTTTCAGTCACATGAGTTACAAGCAGGAGATGCCAGTATCACTGCCCAGTGGATTGACAAGATAGGGGGCCACATACACCAAACCCTAAAGGGAAGAATGGACTCAAAATGCTTCAGATCTGATCTATAGCATGAGTGTATTTGTTTTCATAATGTGAGACTTACCATTACCAGAGGTGAGATGATCTACTAAGACCCCTTCTATTATATTACATTGGAGACTGGAGATAGTTGTCTAGACTGCTTTCTGAGAGTACCATCTGGCTTCCAGGGAGACTGTTCATGCAATGGAACCCATTTGCAATTGCACACACTCAATTCTTGGTATAAGAGTAACGATACTGAATTTGAACCTCTATACACTCCTTCCTATACCTTCTAATAGCCTGCCTATACCTTCTAAGGATGACGCTAATTTGCGTATGCAGTTATAGTGTAAATAAAGACTCCAGGTCTAGAACTTGTGGTTCCAAAGCACAAAGTATTATTCAAGTAAAAGTACAGTCAGTTACACGCTTTTGATCCAAACACAATTCAGTGCAAAGGAATTATACAGACCCAAGTACAGTATACATACGCAGCACTTCTGGTCCAGATATAGGCATCATCAAGAAACCCCTCGTCACTCAGCATTCAGCAAGAAGACTCAGACCCAGGGTTGGAGCACACATGTTTATACCCCCCAGAAATAGACAACACAATAGAGAAGTTTGTTGCTGATGCCATTGGTCCTCAAGGGAGATGCATCTGTTACAGAGCATTTAACAGGTTAACTCAAATAGACACAACCCAGCCTCCAACAAGTGGGGGTCTTGGGTTTCCCACCTCATGCAACATCCTAACAGTTGTTCATATAATATACATTTTGTTGCTTGAAGTCTCTGCGGTCCATAAGTTGAGAATGCATGATGCGATCTCCACATCGATGGTACTGGAATACTGTTGAAAGAGTACGCATCAGTACAATACCAATCACGGCTTACTTATCATGTATAAAACCTTAGTTACCAACTAATCTTTATTCCACAGCATTTATGCTAAATGAACAAACTTAAATCTTATACTTTAAAGCTTATTAAACCTTTTATGTTAATATGTAATATGTAAGTATGCGGGGTGTGATGTAAAGACGCTAGTTAACTTGGGGCAGATGCGTGCGCATGAAGCTAATAAACAGCATTTTCATACAGGATCTTATGCATTCGCTAATATGCGACTAGTTAACAGCGCAATTGTGCGTATTAATGTGTGTATGAGAAATGGTGCACTTAAATCTCACTTAAACTAAGTGAACACCTAGCAGTGTGGAATGCTGAGCCTTATAGTTCCATGACTTGCTCATGCTCCAGCAGCCCCCACCCTTTTCAGGCTCCAAAATACTCTTCTTTGTTCTCCCAGGGCCTGTGTGGATGCAAATTAGCACAGCTACAAGACCCAAACCTCAGATAACACTCTTGGCTTTGAAGGTATTTTATTGTAGGAAGCCTGCTAATGTAAGGTGCTACAAACGATCCTCTTGCTGTATTCGAGCAGGGCCACCTGGAGTGAGAGCATACGTTATGTCCATGAAGCTTGTCTTCACAAGCTAGTTGTCATGTGGCCATTTGCTCAGTTTAGCTAATGCAATCCAATTTTCACATACTGTACAGCCATTTCTGAAATATATCCTTTAGGGGAATTATATAATATACACACTTTATCCAGAGCACCCAAACTACGTAAAGTCATGAAATGGGCTTTTGACGAATCGCCGTAACTTATGGCGACGGTCACAGATGCAATTGAATGATGCTAATAGTAATATCGCACAATAAAGTGTGAGTTTATCTAAAATGGCTCTTAGGCGGCAATTCACAAAATGGCGTGTTGCGGTCACATTTTAAACTGATCTTGTCTCAGCCAATTATCCAGCTTCGACAAGAGGATGATATCTTCAGGCTGCCGATGTACTGCTACCTTCTCAGGTAAGTAGGATATCTTCTACACAGTGCAGATTTACCAGCAATAAACAGATATGTTTATTTGAACTATGTGACATATTTCTGCAAAATTAAAACCTCTTTGGTACAAGCAGATTTCCTGAGACTTAATGAAGCAATGAGACATGGAACTGGAATGTTGGAAGTGATTCTGCAACAATAAGGAGTCACAAAGAGAACTACAGAGAGTCTCAGATGCTGAATGGATCAGTAAGGCATGAGGCACAAGACACCATGATTAGGACTGAAACTAGTGGCACTAAAACACCAGTGACAAACTGGTGACACAGGAGCACCAGGAGCCAGTAATCTGTATCCTCTGAGGATAAGAAGTTCTGACAAATAATACCAGAACTTTGTAAAAGGTTTAAATAAGTCAACCATAGCAAATTACTATAGTAATTGTCCCAATCTGGTCACATGACCTACATTTTCAAGGATGAGATACTGGTGCAGCTACAAAAGATGTGACAGCAAACTGGACGATGGAGAAGACCCCAGACCCTGATGGACCACAGTGGATGCCCTTGCAATAGGCTGAACTCAGTAAGCATAATCGTTATCCAACATGTGACAGTACTGCCTACCTTTAAAGGTGACCACTGGATACCAAATATGAGGTTTCTGGAGAGAATGACAATGGAATTTTTAAATAGAATAAGAGAATAAACATTAGCAGCATCATTCCAGGGTCTTTCCTTTGTGCCATAACTTCTCCAGTCAATTAAATATATTAGTTTTCCTTGAGAAACTCGTAAATCCACAATTTGTAGGACTTTGAATTCCTCCCCATGCTGAGTATGGATTTCTGGAGAACTATTGTTTAAAGTGTAGAACCAATTAATAACCAAAGGAAATATGAAAACACTTAGGTGTCACCCAAAGTTTGTAAGAAAGTGGATTAAGCACTCAAGGGGTCCAATGTAGCATAGAGTAAATGTTATAGATGAAACGTTAGCCATATATTGCAAGTAGAGATCCACATTTTTTCTCCAGGTCTCAAGTTGGGGATTGAGTCTTGTGTTTTTATCAGCATAGAACTTGTACAAAGGCTTTTTTAAGATTGCCTTTGAAGTCTCAGAGTAAGGATTTTGTGAATGGAACGGCAAAAGTAGGTAGAGAGGGAGAAAAAGGGCATGATGATGAAGACCATAAACAATGTAGAATGAAATACAAGAGGAGGATTTTTGGAAATGATTTTTATGAGCAATCTCTGCACAGGGAAGAATTTAAACCCAATTGTTAAAGAGCTCCGTGATGAGAGGAAGAAGACACAATTTTTAATGTTTAATTGCCACCTCTATTCAAAACGGAGACAAAGTCCCCCATCCTTTATATTAAATAAAAAAATCCAGCACCAGCAAGAAAGGTAGATGGGCAGATGTAGCCTTGCTGTAGATTTTCTTTAAACTATTCAAAATGACTTGAGTCTCCAATTGAGAGAGTGGATACATCCCTTTATCAAGGGGGAGCTTTTCTGTGACGCAAATCAATGGTGCAGTCTAATTCCCGATGAGCAGCAAACCAAAAAGCATCCATACATACTGTAAGGATAAATCTTGCAGCGAGAGAATCAATTTTGCTTGGGTTGTCTCATGTTTTTAAAAATTTCTCACCTGGAACTGGACCTGATTTATATTTGATGTTAGTTTAGCAGCAGGATTAATTTCTAGACCAGGACTTATTGTTATGCTGTACAGTGAATTCAAGGACCCTTATCCAATCTACCCTGATTTAACACTACTGACCTGGAGGTGACAGAGTCCAATAAATTCCCTGGTTTTCACCAAAAACCGACAAAAAGTTATTCAATTTTCTTAATTCATTTCTGTCACAAAAACACCTGCGGCTCACCACTGCAGGCTCCTTTATCGTCTGCTTCGGGTGTTCAGCTGCCGGGCAGGGGTCTCTCTGGGGATTCCCTTCCTCCAGCTATGGCTTCTGCTGCTTCTTCCTTTTCTCTCCAGTGTTTGTGCGCAGGGTTTGCTGCTTCCTCCAGCATTCTTTGTGTGGCAGTTCTCGCTGGCTTCTGGTACTGGGCGCCATCATGTTCCTCTAACAGACTGTCCAATTGGTACCCAGATCCCAGCCACCTGACATTAGCAGCCAACCACCAGCCTGCAGCTGCTATTAAAAAAAGATTTTTTGGAACTGCAGCAGTTTGCCAATACAATTTCAGTCACAGCCTGCACTGTGTGAAGATGTTCTGTGCTTCTCGGAGTATGCTCTTAGCTCCTGCTCATAACTATCCTGATCTGCCTTCTATATCAGTTAGCAATTCTTGTTCCAGTCCGGATTCAGCCAATACTGGTCCCAGCCCGGATTCAGCCAATACCATTCCAAGTCCACTTTCCTGCAATTCATGCTCCAGCCTGGATTCAGTAATTACCAGTCCCGGTCTGGTTCCCTGCAATTCTGGTTCCAGCCCAGATTCAGCAAGTACCAGTTCCAGTCTGGTTTTCTGCAATACCGGTTCCAGCCCGGATTCCAAAAGTCTCAATACCAGCTCCTAACCCAAATCCTGTGGATCCAGGTTCTAAGACAGTCCTAGTTCTTCTCATTGCTCTCACTGCTACTCCCAGCAGCTTTAACAAGTTGTTCGTTCTGTGTGCTACTCTTCTACCCTATCCAGCAATGCATTACTAGAAAGTTTATTAAGCAACCCAGCTTTGTTCACTTCACCTCCAACCCATCTCCAACCTCAGATTCCAGTCCAGGTACTGTACATCAAATTCTCAAGCCCTATCAATTGCAGACTGTGTCTAAACATTCTACATTCTGCTGCAGCCACAGGTAATCCTGCAAGCATGCATATATTATCTATAGCACAGGTTCTCAAACTCAGTCCTCAGGACCCCACACAGTGCATGTTTTCCAGGTCTCTTCACAGAATCAAAAGTGAAATAATTATAACCACCTGTGACCTTTTAAAATGTGTCAGTGAGTAATGAATACACCTGTGCACCTGCTGAGTGAGCTGGAAAACGTGACCTGTGTGGGGTCCTGAGGACCGAGTTTGAGAACCACTGATCTATAGCATTCTCTAGCATCCATTTTCTGCTGCTAGTATATTTGCTTGAGGAACAGCATTATTAAACCACATAGCTTCATCCACACTCCAGCTCATACAGCTAGCCCAAGGGTCACCATCCCGAATAAACACCCCTAGTGCAGTGACAGGCATGACATAGGATGCACTGTGGACAGCAGCTGACACTAGAACATTGGAGGTGAATCTGGAACTTTGAGGAGTCACAAAGATAATGGTTATTCTCAAATGCTGAATAGATCAGCAATGCATTAGGCATAAGGCACCACAGAGAAGGACTAAAGCTGAATACACTCAGGGGCAGAACTATGGGAGACAATGGAGGCTCCAGCTCTGAAGGGGCACCTCCTCCATTTCCACAACATATTCACCCCACTTAGGGCTGTACCCGGAGTGTACCGTCACAGTCGCCAATACATGGCACCCCTTCCCGACACCTGAGAAGCCACCATACATTAGTGGAGAGCTCTATGTCCGACCATCAGCTGCTGCCTTCATCTATCTATAGCCTGTCTGCATGCGAATTGCTACATTACAGTGTCTGCGGCTGTGACTGGGGAGGCACCAAATTATAACTTGCATCCAGGATGAACTTATGCCACTGAATACATTGAGACACCTGGGACACACTGTAGATAGGCATCAGGTGTCTAACAATTATCTGATTTTTTTACACATCCTCTGTGATGGGAAGGTGTGGAAATCCTACAGTACTTGAGATATATATAGAACAAACCAGCCACACTACATATAGTAAACATTTTAATGAGCAGAACATCAATATGCAAAATTGTGATACATGCAATATCGACAGTCCCAATAGGACCTTACTCTCCTGATTTAAATCATTTAGAAAAATGGAACTAATGCACAGTATTTTAGTATAAACTTGGAAACATTTTATTATGTTACAAAAGGTTTGGGTATGAAATCCTGGCGGCTCAATAGCCGCCAGATGAAATGCAGATGCCAGAAGCCCGACAGAGGAGAATACCAACGGAGCTTGTAAGTACCCTAACCCTAACTTTCTTTCCTCCTAACTCTCTCTCAGGGGTGCCTAACCCTAAAACTCCCAGGGTGGTGCCTAACCCTAAGTCCCCCCCGCGGGTGCCTAAACCTAACCCTCCCCCCCGCACTCTAAGCATAACCCTCCTGGGAGGGTGCCTAACCCTAACCTCCCCCCCAGTGGTGCCTACCCTTAAAACCCCTTTCACCTATCTTAACCCTTCCTGGGGAGTGCCTAACCCTAAATCCCCCCGGGGGTGCCTAAACCTAATCCCCCCCTTCCCTCGTGGCCAAGTGCTAAGGATGATCAGACTTACCTAGATCGGTCCGGCGTCCTTCGGCATTCTGGCGTCGGGATTAAGATAAGCGTCAGTATTTCGATGCCTATCTTAAGCCCCTTGTCGGGCTTCTGCTGTCGGGATATAGGGTCTGATTCAGAATTGGGAATAAAGAGAGATATCTCTCTCAACTGTGAACCTGAACAAACCATATTGCAATGCAAGGGGTGTAAATACATACATTTTACATGTGGGGTAAATACTGGCTGCTTTTGCATGTAGCCCACAAATACTGCACAGCTTTATTATTACTCTACAATTTAGATGTCAGTTTGGAAACACTCTCCCCAAATCTAAATCTCTCTGCACATTTTAAATCTGCCCCACCTGCAGTGCAGCATGGTTTCACCAAGATGTAAGACCGAAGGCTGTCAATTTAAGCCTAAGGGACATTAAACAACAAGCGTTTTGAGTGCTGCCAGTTTAATAACGTGTTGGATATTGCCCCTTTAAGTTTAGCTGGTCTTATGCAGCCAATGAATGTTTCATGGGAAGTGGTCTAAGAGTATTTAATGGAGTGATGTATGCAAATCTGCCTCTTTGTTACAGTTTTTTCTGCCAATACAGGGAAGTGCATTTTTGTGATGTGTATTTCTTATTGCTGTTTTTTATTTCTCCTGATCTCTTCTCTGCTATTTTCCTTTGTTCCTTTCCCTATATTCCTTTTACTTTCCCTCTATTTCTTTCCCTCCTGGGATTTCTTGCTTTCCCTGTCCTCCTCTATTGCTGCACATGTGCCGCCCTTATCACCCCTCGATTCCCCCACCCAGCTGGCTGCTTGTATGTGCTGCCTGGCGGCTCTGCTGCAGGCTCCAATGTTGGAGAACCCCCCCCTCTTCCCCGGCCTCTGCAATCCAGCGGGAGCATGGTCTTGGGCGGCGGCCGCACGTGCTCAGTTGCGCAGGGCCACGGCTGTGACATTGGTCGTCGACCCTGCACTAGCTTCTATGGCTTTGAGGCGGGCGGCGCTGTCTCCAGCCTCTGCTCCCACCTCCCACTTTTTGTTCCCCAGCATGGCGGTAGTGACCTGGCGCAAGCTGGGCCTGAGGTGACGGCCGTGCTGTGCAGTCAGACGGGGCCACGGCTGAGCCTGTTGCTGCTGGCCCTGCCTATGTCTCTCTTTGATCAGCAGTGAGCAGCGGTAGCTGCTGCCGCTGATCAGGTTACAGCAGGGTCCTGACGCTGGCATTGCATGCCCATGGTTCGGGCCCCAGGCTGGGGTGTGGCTTTGCCGCGATTCACGACTGCCATATCTTCATAATGGGGGGGCTGCAGTGGCCTGCTCTGAGTGCAGCCCTCGCAGGTGCCTCCTACCACCCCATCTGTGCCCCAGATCAGGAGAGGCTGTGAGCCTGTGTACAATTTGTTGGTGATGGTGGGCCAGCTGGGGTCTCAGACTATTACCCTGGTAGATGGTGAAAAATAAATAAATAATAATAATAATAATAATAATAAAAAACATTAGAAATAGCATGTAGGGGGACCGCTTGGGTAATGTGAGTATAATTTTGTTGCGACAACATATGCATGGTGCATGCGCTTGACCTCATAGTTCGTCCTCTATTCCAGTTGTTCGTTTGCTAGAATTAATTGTTCTGGTTGCCTGCTGCTTAATGTCCATTTTGTTGCCAGTCATGTGCCTGGTATACAGTTTGGGATTGCATATACCATGTTGCAGTTCAAGTATTTAGCCCCTCAGGCCGTTTTGGCCGGTGATCCGTGTCTTTCTTATGTTTGGCAATTCAGCATGCCGGCATTTTAGGAATTAGCTTTCAGGGCCATTTTCCCAGGACTTTGCACTGTTAGTAGGTGGGTTGGCTGGAATGGGAGCGTTTTTTCTGTTTTTCGGTGGCTCAGGCACGTAAGAGCTTGCAGAGTCATGCTGACATTTATTTGGGATCTGTATTTGGCTTAATTTGGCAGGTATGTCTATTTTCTCTGTGTTGTATGACAGGCATGTCAACTTCAGGTCCTTCATAATTTTGGGGGCCTGCAGGGGTTGGTCCAGGTCGACCCCTTAAACAATTGACTGCAGGTGTTCCATTGATATGTCCATGTTGATTGCTTTCTTGCTGGCTGCGGTCCCTTCAGTTTGTTCTATTTTTCAGCCTTATATGCTTGCTGTTTCAATTAGGTTTTTGCCATGACGCTTCATGTAGCGTTTTTTCTGGGTCTGCAAATTAGTTGCCCCTTTAAAAGGGCTGACCCACCACTCACTATTGGGGATGTAAATTATATGCCTGGAAGCAATGCTAGGCCTTATACAGTGCTCCAGTGCGGACCAGGCTGGTAGAAGGCGCTGGCTTCACTTCAACCATATCCCATTCCTGCAGTATGTCCGGTGGTGCTGGTGCGCGCTTTTGAGCAGATCCCATGGGATGGGACATGCTTGATGCACAAAGATGTATCCCTGGTTACGAAATACCAGTTTTGTCATGTTTTGCAGTGTTGTTTGACTTTTTCAGAGCTCAAGCCGGGCAAGTTCGGTACTCAATCATTTGAAATAAGTGCTGCTTCATCTGCAGCCTTTGCTGGCTTATCCGACGGGAATGTCCAATCCCTTGGTCGGTGTTGTCCTGCTGCATTCCATCATTATATTCATCTGGTTTTAGCTATTTTGCACCAACATAGCTCACCGGAGGCCTAACCACTCGCCGACCTACTGCGGGAGTCTATGAGTAATTTTTTATTTTCCCCCGGGGGCCCAATTGGCTTCTGAATTATATCATATGGCGTGATCAGGGCCGCCATCAGGGGGGGACTGCCGGGCCTCCAGTCCCAGGCCCGGAGAGAGAGGGGCCCGGGTGGCAGCAGCAGGGAAAGTAATCATCAATGCAGCATGTAAACCCTGGAGCTGCCGTGAGCCATTCATAGCTTGCAGAACGGCAAGCAATCAGAGCAGCCACTCCTGATTGGCTGCTGTTCCGCGAGCTATGATTGGCTCGCGGCCAGCTCCAATTACAGCTCGCAGAACGGAGGGCAATCAGAAGCAGCTGCTCTGATTGGCTGCCGTTATCCGAGCTATGATTGGCTCACGGCCAGCTCCATAGCTCACATTCAACAGCGGCACACTGATGGTCTCTCTGCCTGTCTGCCACCCAGTGCAATCTTCGCCCCTCTCTATCAGGACAGGAAGTGACATGAAAAGAGCAGGTAGGTTGATCCTGCCTTGTGCACCCCGCGAGTCCAGCCAGCCTTACCTACACTGCCCCCTTAGTCCAGGCAGCCTTCCCACCCCCTAGTCCAGCCAGCCATTCTGCCTTCCCTGCACTGTCCCCCCCAGTCTAGCCAGCCTTCCCTGCACTGCCCCCTAGTCCAGCCAGCCTGCAACACCCCCTAGTCCAGCCAGCCATCCTGCCTTCTCTGCACTGTCCCCCCCAGTCTAGCCAGCCTTCCCTGCACTGCCCCCTAGTCCAGCCAGCCTGCAATACCCCCTAGTCCAGCCAGCCATCCTGCCTTCTCTGCACTGTCCCCCCAGTCTAGCCAGACTTCCCTGCACCCCCCCATTCCAGCAAGCCAGCCAGCCTTCCCTATCCGCAACCCCAACCCCCATTTCAGCCAGCCTTCCTTCCTACTTTATCTGCCCCTCCCCTAGTCTAGCCAGCCATCCCTAAGCCCCCTCCCCAGTCCAGCCAGCCTTCCTTCCCTGCCCACTGCACCCCAGTCCAGCCAGCCCTCTAGTTTAGCCAGGATATCCTCCCTACCCCTCCCACAATTCAGCCAGCCTTCCCTGTGTCCCCTACCCCCTCCTAGTCCAGCCAGCTAGCCTGTCTTCCCTGCTCCAGTTCACTCTTGCCAGCCCAGTGCCCCCTCTTGTCCAGCCTCCGCTGCCCTGTGTTCCCCAGTAATATCCATCCTTCCCCGCCCTGTGTTCCCCAGTAATGTCCATCCTTCCCTGCCCTGTGTTCCCCAGTAATGTCCATCCTTCCCTGCCCTTTACACCCCCACCATGTCTAGCATCTCTGGTTTATGCACCAATTGAGGCATCACCGCCAAAGTAGCTCCACAGCTCCACCCAAGTCTGCCCTATACCCCGGGGGCCCTGTCTATTTTGTCAGTACCGGGCCCCACAATTTCTGATGGCAGCCGTGGGCGTGATGGTTAGTTTACTCCGGAGGTTTTTAGTTTTTGCCTCAAGTCTGGTTAGCTATGATGTTCCCCTCCCCCTTCCCCCGTCTTTGTTACGTTTCCATGTCTTGTCAGTATGGTGTGTCTGTGGTTTGACTGCTTTGTTTGTGTTTTTTCTTTCTGTATTCTAAGGTGCTGCATCTGTGCGGGAATAATCATATCCACTTAGGTTATGCTATGTGTACATATGAACGCCATTCAAAGCAGTGTTATAATTATGTTTGAAATAATACTGACAGAGTGGCATTTGGTTTAAATAACTATTTATTGTAATAGATTTAATGATTGATAATATATAGATATCCAGGATACTACCATATATTTCAGAAAAATATTGGATACACCGGTTTTATGCTGGGACACTAGTTAAATACACGTTTTTTTACCTATATAACACTTTAATATCTTTTAATATTTCACGGACTGTATAATTTCTATAAATATTTTCAAGACTAATCAAAGTTAGAATTAATTCTGTGCATCAATTGCACACAATTTTTCCTCTCTACCCTTCATTGGGAATGATTTAAGTCAGCAAGCTGCATTGTATTTGCGCTCTTTTGTCATTAGATCCATTTGATAGATAACAGAAGCCCTGCTTTCCTGCCAGTTGTGTGTTCTTTCATTGTCAGCAGGAGTGTGTGGAGGAATGTTGGTTCTGGTGCAGTTGGATGTGGCTAGGAGGAAGGTAAAATACTGTAGTGGTGAGATACAAGTTGGAGAATGATGGTGGTGTAGTGGAGAATGTTGGTGGTATAGTGGAGAATGCTGGTGGTATAGTGGAGAATGCTGGTGGTATAGTGGAGCTTGTGTTTATTCAATTCCACGATGCACACTTGTTTTGTATGGATGGCATGCATTTTAGTCCTGTAGGATTGCCTAATTTTCTGCTGATTGAGGGTGTCTTGTTACAGGGTTGCGTTATGGTGGCGGCGCATCGGTTTAGGCCTCACTTGGTGGGAAAGAACAACACTTGGAGTTAGTTTATGTTAATAGGTAGGCTTAGTGGGTGCGTTCTCATTGAAGTGGAGTAAGGCGACAGCCAATTGTCCAGGACGGGAAATGGCTATACCACCTGGACCGGTGGTTGAAGTTAAAAGAGAGTTGATCACCAATACTTGGCTTGTATGTGTGTGCTTGTATGGAGCCGTTTGGTTGTTATTGTTCTGTGCGCTCTTTTGTGCCGTCACCATTATTAGTATTAACTAATAGTCTAAAAATTTAATGACTTGTCAAAAATAAATTTGACAAAATATTTAAATGCCAATACTGTTGTCTGTGTCTTTATTTTAGAAGATAAATTACATTGGGCTCTATTTACTACAATCCGCATTTGTAATGCAGATTGTAGTGTGATATTAACAACTGAATTCGCATTGCGAATTCAGGCAATATCACAGGGATTTACTACAAATCCCTTGCAGGGATAGAGTTGCGATAAAAGCTCTGTCCCTGCGAATCCCCTTTGGAGACTTATCACGGTATTTTTGCAAAAATTACCGTGATTAAGTGCCCGCACATGCGCCGATCGGTCGCCGCTGCTACCCTCCTCCGGCGCTAAGCCACGCCCCCGTGATCGCACCCCCCCCTCCCTTACTTACACTTACCTGCATGCTCCAGGCCTCCGGTGATGTTCTCTATTCCTCCAGTCAGGTGATCTCCCATACTGCACTGGGACCCAATTACCTGATGACCGGGCAGCAGTGCACTGTGGGAGACCAGCTGACTGGAGGGGAGCCCCGATTACCGGTCCCTGGAGTAAGGTAAGTAATTTTTTTTTTTTCTTTTTTTTTTTTCTTTTTTTTACAGTAATCAGCATGTGGTCTGTTTAGACCACACAGCTGATTACAGGGACCGACTCCCGGCTCTGCTCTCCCCATTAGAGCAGGCCAGGAGTACGGTAACCATGGGAGACCATGGATAACGCCACCTCCAGGTGGCGTTATTATCACAGGGCTTTCCCCGATATTTTTTTCACATTTTTTTTTAGTAACTATGGTCGGATCACATTTCCCTTTACAGTTATGGGAAGTGCTATATGCTTACTAAAAATAAGTGATACTTACGAATTCTACTCCAATTGCCCTGTAATAACTATGGACTCTATTTATTAACATTATTTTTACTAAAATAAAGTGAAAAAGGGTGTTTTCACACCCTTTTCACTTTATTTTAGTTTCACCTGTAGTTACTATAGGGCAATTGGAGTAGAATTAGTAAAATTCTACTCCAACCCCTAATTATCACTTATCTTTAGTAAAGCAGATCGCATTTCCCATAATTGTAATGGGAAATGTGATCCGACCATAGTTACTAAAAATAAATTGTAAAAAAATACCGGGGGTAGCCCTGTGATTATAACGCCACCTGGAGGTGGCGTTATCCAGGGTCTCCCCCGGTTACCGGGCTCCCACTCTGCTCTAATGGGGAGAGCAGAGCCGGGAGCCGGTACCAGTACTCAGCTGTGTGGTCTAAATAGACCGCAAGCTGATTGCTGTAAAAAAAAGAAGAAAAAAAAATGAAACATTTTTTTTTTACTTACCTGAATCCAGGGACCGGTGATCGGGCCTCCGGTGATGGCTCCTCTCCGGTCAGCTGGTCTCCCACAGTGCACTGCTTCCCGGTCATCAGGTGATCGGGCCCCAGTGCAGTATGGGAGATCACCTGATCGGGAAGCCCGGAGAAGATCACCGGAGGCCAGGAGGATGCAGGTAAGTGTAATGAAGGTAGGGGGGGTCGCGGGGGGGGTCGTGGGAGTCCGTGATCGTGGGGGGCGGGGCTTAGCACTGGGGGGCGGGGCTTAGCACCGGTGGGGGGGGCAGCAGCGACGGTGGGTCGGCGCATGCGCGGGCTCTTAGTATTTTTTATGCAATGCGAATTCACTCGGTAATATCACATTACAATCCGCATTCAATATGCGGATTGTAGTAAATAGAGCCCTATAGGTGATACTAAAATAATGTGAAAAGGGTGTGAAAATACCCTTTTTCACTTTATTTTAGTAAAAATAATGTTAATAAATAGAGCCCATTGTATTTAAAAAGGTATTATATGGTAACATGATAATACACGTTAGTGAGTTTAGATCAGTGAAGATCCCAAGTCTGAATCAGGCCCATAGACAGGTGCCATTTAGTTCACCGGTCTATGAACTACATCCTGTTATAAAAGTGAAAGCAGGCAGGATGTTTACGTTTCTAAGCATTTCTTTTGGACCCACAACCCGGAAGATAATCACACAAAGCCTGTGCCAATGGTTGAATGTGGACATGGCTTGTGCATGTTTTCTGCAGATAAATAGGCACATTATCATATGCCAACATCCAGTGTGGGACTGGGGCATGAAGGGCCCATCGGGGAAATGCAGTGGTAGGAGCCCATGCTTTAGGAGTGTGGCCAGCCACTAGAAGGGGTGTGGCCATCCACTGCATAGGTTGGTTAAGAGAGTGCATGGTCTGGGCCCTTTAATAAATACATATATAGGCCCTCATTCAGAGCCGTACGCTCTGAGCAGAGCGCACGCTCTGAATGAGGGCCGGGCTCCATTTTCATGGAGCGTCCTCCTGGACGCTCGTATAGCTGTGGGTCACCACCCACAGGCTATACGAGCGTGCATTGTGATGGTCGCAATGGTCGAGACCATCGCGACCATCGAATTTGCGAGCCGGAGCCTGCGGTTGAGGTTTTCAACCGCAAACTCCGGAGTGATTTTGGCTCTATCAGAGCCAAAATCACTCCCACTGACATCACTAGTGATGTCAGTGGGCCGGCTTCTGACGGGAGGCGTTCCCGTGGGAACGCCCCCGTCAGGGAGGCACGCCCCCGGCACGCCCACCAAAGGGGGCTTGCTGTCAATCAACATTGACAGCACGCCCCCTTTGATCGGACACAACGAGCGAAGGACTTTCCTTCGCTCGTCGCGTCTGGCGCATGCGCACGACGGAGCTCCCTCCGTCGTGCGCATGCTCAGTCCATAACATCGACCCACTTGCGAGCGGACAGCCGCTCGCGAGTGGGTCTGAATCAGGCCCAAAGTATATACTGATGGTGCATGCATGATAATGTACCAAACTGATAACAGCAATGCACTATAGTGTATACACCAAAAGGTCTGGGAATGCAGTATACTATAACATGTGTATAGTAATTAAGTACAATAGAGTAACAATGTATAATTTGATTACACATTCAGCATGCTGCATAATCGCATGCAAGCGGACAGCCGCTCGCGAGTGGGTCTGAATCAGGCCCATAGTATATACTGATGGTGCATGCATGATAATGTACCAAACTGATAACAGCAATGCACTATAGTGTATACACCAAAAGGTCTGGGAATGCAGTATACTATAACATGTGTATAGTAATTAAGTACAATAGAGTAACAATGTATAATTTGATTACACATTCAGCATGCTGCATAATCGCATGCAATTAAGCTACGAAAATATGCTAATGTCTGCCACCGCTCAACCAGCATAGAGACGCCCACTACTGCTTTCTCACATCCGTAATACCTCACAGTCCTGCGTATACACTTGTATCATTGGAGAACATCGGCCCCTCATGCACATTTACAGCAGATCTGACCTGTTTCAGAATTTGCAAGTCTCGTCGCACACAGTGAGTACTCAAGCTGCGTAGGCAATCGCAGCAACTAGTTTATGCATGCCCATGCAACAGCATTCTGATGGACAGGCATCCCTGATTTTCTGCAACCACACCTCCGTCACCACCCCGAAACGCTCACTGTCTGTCACTCACTCTGTGATGGATTCCACAGTGCATCTGTAATCAAAGTGCAATTTTCACACACGCGCAGTGCGGTGCATACACATGCGCAGTACACACCAATCAGCCGATCTGCGTATGTGGTTGCAATTGCGATCTATGCTAAATCAGGCTCGCAGTCTAGATCCTGACCCATAGAGGAAGGGGTGTACCCTAAGGCAGTGGGGCCCACCGGGGATTTCCCCTGTACCCATGTGGGCCAGTCCAACCCTGACAACATCTCACAGGATTGATGGTGAGAGTTTATCCTCAGTTAAAAGGAAAAAAACAAGCTAGCTAGAATCACTTTGTAGGTAGGTAAATATAGCCAGAAGAATGTAAGTAAGTGATGTTTCCACATATGCGATCATTTTTGTCCATAAACTTAGTTGTGTTACAGAGCTGTTTGACATTACGGGTAAAGAAAATCGGCCCTTGTTGTCCAAACACTTTGCCTCTATAGTACAGAACATAATCTTCCAAACATTTCCTGGGGAAATAATGATGGGAAGAGAATCCAAAAGCACTACTGCTGGTGGACCCAGAATGCGATGCAGCCAGAAAGATCTGATGTGGGATGGTCCGCATTGAGATGATGTCAGTATCCATATAAATGCCACCAAATTTCCATATCAGTGCCAACCTACAGCCATCATATGCGACAAGGACCCAATGGATTTCTTCTTTTTGATTGACCTGCAGGTAGAATAAAAACAAGAAAAGTGTCAGTATTTATTATATAAAGGTAAAGGAAATCAGGTGTTCTCCTGTTATTTATATAAGTGGATGTTAATCCATGTTATCATGGTTAGAAGAGTAGAACCAGTTAATAACCAAAGGAAATATGAAAACACTTAAGTAAGTTGTTAGCCGAAGTTTTGTAAGACAGTGGTTTAAGGACTCAAAGGGTCCAATGTAGCAAGGAGTACATTTTATGGATGGAACTTTAGCAATAGATTGCAAGTAGAGATCCATATTTTATATCCAGGTCTCAAGTTCGAAATTGCTGCCTGTGTTTTTTTCAGCATAGAATTTGTACCAATGCTTTTTTAAGTTTTTGTGGCTGGAATAGCAGCAGTAGGTAGAGATGGAGAAGAAGGACATGATGATGAAGACCATAAACAATATAGAATGAAATAGAAGAGGAGGATTTTTGGAAATGATTAATATGAGCAAACTCAGCACAGGGAAGAAAAAATCAAATGGGATGCGCTGTCACAGAAGCTGCTGGTGCAAGAGATAGTCACACCCTTAAATGTCAGAAACAATAATAGAAAAGAACCAGCGCTTAAATAAATAAATTAAATACAGTGATGGACGATTATATTCAAACAATAAAATTACATTTATTAATAAAAAACATGAAATAAATAAAATTTATCAAAATAAGTATATATTGCACCATATGATAAAAAATAGCATATTCCAAATAAGTAGATCCTGAGCAAAATGAATAAATAAAGTTTCTGTTCCTGTATAGAAATGGTATGAATAGGAACTAGGACTCCTTCCACTGTATCCAATAAGTGAGAATGAATGAGCAGCAATGATAATTAAGCATAGGTATCAACACAGTCTATAGCATCCGAAGAGCAAAGATAAGGCTGTATATATTGTAATCCACCTGGATTAGTCTCCAACGCCGCACTCATTTAGATGAGGATAAGGAAGTCCAAATATTAGTCCAGTGTAAAACAGGAATGTTCAGTTACAGGTCTCAACATGTTTTGCTGGGTAATTGTACACCCAGCTTCTTCAGGAGTATAGGATCTATGGGGCAAGAGGTGCTTTAAATACCCTAAGGTAATTAGTCAATTGGCAACACTTGTGATACATATTAATATAAAAACCGTCCATCAAACATGATTAAAAAACTTATATTTAATAACAAGAAGGCAATCCTATTAATCCTCAACAAATAAAAATATTTTATTAGTAACAGTTTTAGAGCAATTCTACAGTCTATAGGGAGAATTAATATGATACGTAGAGTCCGGATGTGACGTGACCCTGTACCGATATCTAATTTGACAGAAAAGATCCCAATATCAACAGTGGTGTCACATGATCCTCTATCACGTGACGCCACAATGTTACCTGGCCGTGACAGTTCGGAGTCTCCATGTGCACCGCAATATGTCAGCAGTCACTACCGGTCACTTGTTTAACCATCCACACGTGACGGATTGTGTTCTGATTACCTGACTGCATAGAGGGTCTCATTCAGACCCGCTCGCGAGCGCTGTACGCTCGCAAGCGGGTCGATGTTACCCAAATGTGTAACAAAGGAGGCTGCTCCATTGTACGCATGCGCGAGACCCGGCGAGCGACGGGGAAGCCGTCGCTCAGTGTCTCGCACCAAAGGGGGCGTGCTGTTGATGGTAAGTGACAGCACGCCCCCTTTGGTGGGCATGCCAGGGGCATGGCTGGCCAGACGGAGGCATTCCCATGGGAACGCCTACCGTCTGGGTCCGGCCCCACTGACATCACTAGTGATGTCAGTGGGAGTGTTTTTGGCTCTGATAGAGCCAAAAGCATCCGGGCTTGCATATATCAGAAAAATAAAGTTAAAAATTCTCTCATAGTTCTAAAAAACGAGAAAGATATTATACAATCATCCCATTAACTGTCTCAACATTAATATCCACACAATAGTCCCCTCCTAAATTTAAACACAATTCCGGATAAAGAAAAGTATATCTGTTTTAATGAGTCAGATCAGTGGCGCAACTATAAATTTTGCTCTCCCATGCCAAAAAAGTTTCAGGCGCCCCCTCCGCTCAAAATACAAACACACCCAAAGCCGACGTTTAAGGTGTGCGGTTTCATGTTCATGATACAGTTTTGTGCCTTACACATCATGACACACTAAGTAATGCCACTTATAACACATTATACCACACCGGAATGCTCCAATAACACATTATGCCACATCGTACTACTCCTTGCAACACATTATGTCACACATCAATGCACATTACACATGCCAAACAGTAATGCCCTTCTAACAAATTATGCCATGCTGTAATGCCTCTATTTCACATTATGCCACATAACACATTATGCCACACAGTAATGCCCCTTATACATTATTCCCCTCATAACACATAATTCCACACAGTAATGCCCCTAATAGCACATTGTGCACACAGTAATGCCCATTACATTTTATGCTACACAATAATGCCCATTACATTCCATCCAGACAGATCTACTTCATCAACCCTCCTCTCCGCTCCTGCCAGTCTGTACCTCATCTAAAAACAGGTTGCACAGTTTTTATGTCCATGTAGAACCAGATTATTGGGAACATAGTTGATAACCTATTAAATTAGTGCCCCTTATACAGTGCCCCCTTTAGTTGTGCTCCATATGCAATGCCCCCTATAAAAGTACCCATTATCCAGGGCCCCCTGTAGTTGTGCCCCTTAAAGTAGTGCCCCCTGTAGCTGTGCCCATATGCAGTGCCCCCTGTAGCTGTGCCCCTTAAAGTATTGCCCCTGTAGTTGTGCCCCTTCAAGTAGTGCCCCCTGTAATTGTGTCCCTTATACAGTGCCCCTGTAGTTGTGCCTTGTATGCAATGCCCCCTGTAATAGTTCCCCTTATGCAATAACCTCTGTAGTAGTACCCATTATCCAGGGCCCCTATGTAGCTGTGCCCCTATAGTTGTGCCCCTTCAAGTAGTGCCCCCTGTAATTGTGCCCCTTCAAGTAGTGCCCCCTGTAATTGTGCCCCTTAAGTAGTGGCCCCTGTAATTGTGCTCCTTCAAGTAGTGCCCCTGTAGTTGTGCCCCTGTAATTGTGCCCCTTCAAGCAGTGCTCCTGTAATTGTGCCCCTTCAAGTAGTGTCCCTGTAGCTGTGCCCCTTCAAGTAGTGGCCCTTGTAATTGTGCCCCTTCAAGTAGTGCCCCTGCAATTGTGCCCCTTCAAGTAGTGCCCCCTGTATTTGTGCCCCTTCAAGCAGTGCCCCATGTAGTTGTGCCCCTTATACATTGCCCCCTGTAGCTGTGTCCCTTAAAGTATTACCCCTTGTAGTTGTGCCCCTTTGATTAGTGTCTCGGTAGTTGTGCCCCTTCAAGTAGTGCCCACTGCCCCCTGTAGTTGTGCCCCTTCAAGTAGTGGCCCCTGTAATTGTGCCCCTTCAAGTAGTACCCCTGTAATTGTGCCCCTTCAAGTAGTGGCCCCTGTAATTGTGCCCCTTCAAGTAGTGCCCCTGTAACTGTGCCCCTTCAAGTAGTGGCCCCTGTAATTGTGCCCCTTCAAGAAGTGGCATCTTTAATTGTGCCCATTCAAGTTGTGCCCCTTGTAGTTGTGCCCCTTATACAGTGCCCCCTGCAGCTGTGTCCCTTAAAGTATTACCCCTTGTAGTTGTGCCCCTTCAAGTAGTACCTCGGTAGTTGTGCCCCTTCAAGTAGTGCCCACTGCCCCCTGTAGTTGTGCAATTAGCTTTCAGGGCCATTTTCCCAGGACTTTGCACTGTTAGTAGGTGGGTTGGCTGGAATGGGAGCGTTTTTTCTGTTTTTCGGTGGCTCAGGCACGTAAGAGCTTGCAGGGTCATGCTGACATTTATTTGGGATCTGTATTTGGCTTAATTTGGCAGGTATATCTATTTTCTCTGTGTTGTATGACAGGCATGTCCCCTTCAGGTCCTTCATAATTTTGGGGGCCTGCAGGGGTTGGTCCAGGTCGACCCCTAAAACAATTGACTGCAGGTGTTCCATTGATATGTCCATGTTGATTGCTTTCCTTGCTGGCTGCGGTCCCTTCAGTTTGTTCTATTTTTCAGCTTTATATGCTTGCTGTTTCAATTAGGTTTTTGCCATGACGCTTCATGTAGCGTTTTTTCTGGGTCTGCAAATTAGTTGCCCCCTTTAAAAGGGCTGACCCACCACTCACTATTGGGGACGTAATTTATATGCCTGGAAGCAATGCTAGGCCTTATACAGTGCACCAGTGCGGACCAGGCTGGTAGAAGGCGCTGGCTTCACTTCAACCATATCCCATTCCTGCAGTATGTCCGGTGGTGCTGGTGCGCGCTTTTGAGCAGATCCCATGGGATGGGACATGCTTGATGCACAAAGATGTATCCCTGGTTACGAAATACCAGTTTTGTCATGTTTTGCAGTGTTGTTTGACTTTTTCAGAGCTCAAGCCGGGCAAGTTCGGTACTCAATCATTTGAAATAAGTGCTGCTTCATCTGCAGCCTCTGCTGGCTTATCCGACGGGAATGTCCAATCCCTTGGTCGGTGTTGTCCTGCTGCATTCCATCGTTATATTCATCCAGGTTTAGCTATTTTGCACCAACATAGCTCACCAGAGGCCTAACCACTCGCCGACCTACTGCGGGAGTCTATGAGTAATTTTTTATTTTCCCCCGGGGGCCCAATTGGCTTCTGAATTATATCATATGGCGTGATCAGGGCCGCCATCAGGGGGGGACTGCCGGGCCTCCAGTCCCGGGCCCGGAGAGAGAGGGGCCCGGGTGGCAGCAGCAAGGAAAGTAATCATCAATGCAGCATGTAAACACTGGAGCTGCCATGAGCCATTCATAGCTTGCAGAACGGCAAGCAATCAGAGCAGCCACTCCTGATTGACTGCTGTTCCGCGAGCTATGATTGGCTCGCGGCCAGCTCCAATTACAGCTCATGGAACGGAGGGCAATCAGAAGCGGCTGCTCTGATTGGCTGCCGTTATCCGAGCTATGATTGGCTCACAGCCAGCTCCATAGCTCACATTCAACAGCGGCACACTGATGGTCTCTCTGCCTGTCTGCCACCCAGTGCAATCTTCGCCCCTCTCTATCAGGACAGGAAGTGACATGAAAAGAGCAGGTAGGTTGATCCTGCCTTGTGCACCCCGCGAGTCCAGCCAGCCTTACCTACACTGCCCCCTTAGTCCAGCCAGCCTGCCCACCCCCTAGTCCAGCCAGCCATTCTGCCTTCCCTGCACTGTCCCCCCCAGTCTAGCCAGCCTTCCCTGCACTGCCCCCTAGTCCAGCCAGCCTGCAACACCCCCTAGTCCAGCCAGCCATCCTGCCTTCTCTGCACTGTCCCCCCCAGTCTAGCCAGACTTCCCTGCACCCCCCCATTCCAGCGAGACAGCCTTCCCTATCCGCACCCCCAACCCCCATTCCAGCCATCCTGCCTTCCTACTTTCTCTGCCCCTCCCCTAGTCTAGCCAGCCATCCCTAAGCCCCCTCCCCAGTCCAGCCAGCCTTCCTTCCCTGCCCACTGCACCCCAGTCCAGCCAGCCCTCTAGTTTAGCCAGCCTATCCTCCCTGCCCCTCCCTCAATTCAGCCAGCCTTCCCTGCATCCCCTACCCCCTCCTAGTCCAGCCAGCTAGCCTGTCTTCCCTGCTCCAGTTCACTCTTGCCAGCCCAGTGCCCCCTCTTGTCCAGCCTCCGCTGCTCTGTGTTCCCCAGTAATATCCATCCTTCCCCGCCCTGTGTTCCCCAGTAATGTCCATCCTTCCCTGCCCTGTGTTCCCCAGTAATGTCCATCCTTCCCTGCCCTTTACCCCCCCACCATGTCTAGCATCTCTGGTTTATGCACCAATTGATGCATCACCGCCGAAGTAGCTCCACAGCTCCACCCAAGTCTGCCCTATACCCCGGGGGCCCTGTCTATTTTGTCAGTACCGGGCCCCACAATTTCTGATGGCAGCCGTGGGCGTGATGGTTAGTTTACTCCGGAGGTTTTTAGTTTTTGTTTCAAGTCTGGTTAGCTATGTTGTTCCCCTCCCCCTTCCCCCGTCTTTGTTACGTTTCCATGTCTTGTCAGTATGGTGTGTCTGTGGTTCGACTGCTTTGTTTGTGTTTTTTCTTTCTGTATTCTAAGGTGCTGCATCTGTGCGGGAATAACCATATCCACTTAGGTTATGCTATGTGTACATATGAACTCCATTCAAAGCAGTGTTATAATTATGTTTGAAATAATACTGACAGAGTGGCATTTGGTTTAAATAACTATTTATTGTAATAGATTTAATGATTGATAATATATAGATATCCAGGATACTACCATATATTTCAGAAAAATATTGGATACACCGGTTTAGTGCTGAGACACTAGTTAAATACACGTTTTTTTACCTATATAACACTTTAATTTCTATTAATATTTCATGGACTGTATAATTTCTATAAATATTTTCAAGACTAATCAAAGTTATAATTAATTCTGTGCATCAATTGCAGATAATTTTTCCTCTCTACCCTTCATTGGGAATGATTTAAGTCAGCAAGCTGCATTGTATTTGCGCTCTTTTGTCATTAGATCCATTTGATAGATAACAGAAGCCCTGCCTTACTGCCAGTTGTGTGTTCTTTCATTGTCAGCAGGAGTGTGTGGAGGAATGTTGGTTCTGGTGCAGTTGGATGTGGCTAGGAGGAAGGTAAAATACTGTAGTGGTGAGATACAAGTTGGAGAATGATGGTGGTGTAGTGGAGAATGTTGGTGGTATAGTGGAGAATGCTGGTGGTATAGTGGAGCTTGTGTTTATTCAATTCCACGATGCACACTTGTTTTGTATGGATGGCATGCATTTTAGTCCTGTAGGATTGCCTAATTTTCTGCTGATTGAGGGTGTCTTGTTACAGGGTTGAGTTATGGTGGCGGCGCATCGGTTTAGGCCTCACTTGGTGGGAAAGAACAACACTTGGAGTTAGTTTATGTTAATAGGTAGGCTTAGTGGGTGCGTTCTCATTGAAGTGGAGTAAGGCGACAGCCAATTGTCCTGGATGGGAAATGGCTATACCACCTGGACCGGTGGTTGAAGTTAAAAGTGAGTTGATCACCAATACTTGGCTTGTATGTGTGTGCTTGTATGGAGCCGTTTGGTTGTTATTGTTCTGTGCGCTCTTTTGTGCCGTCACCATTATTAGTATTAACTAATAGTCTAAAAATTTAATGACTTGTCAAAAATAAATTTGACAAAATATTTAAATGCCAATACTGTTGTCTGTGTCTTTATTTTAGAAGATAAGTTACATTGGGCTCTATTTACTACAATCCGCATTTGTAATGCAGATTGTAGTGTGATATTAACAACTGAATTCGCATTGCGAATTCAGGCAATATCACAGGGATTTACTACAAATCCCTTGCAGGGATAGAGTTGCGATAAAGCTCTGTCCCTGCAAATCCCCTTTGGAGACTTATCACGGTATTTTTGCAAAAATTACAGTGATTAAGTGCCCGCACATGCGCCGACCGGTCGCCGCTGCTACCCCCCTCCGTTGCTAAGCCCCGCCCCTGGCGCTAAGCCATGCCCCCGTGATCGCACCCCCCCTCTCCCCCCGCGACCCCCTTCCCCTGTACCCCTGTGGGCAAGTCCTACCCTGACAACATCTCACAGGATTGATGGTGAGAGTTTATCCTCAGTTAAAAGGAAAAAAACAAGCTAGCTAGAATCACTTTGTAGGTAGGTAAATATAGACAGAAGAATGTACATAAGAGAATAATGCTTAGTGTAAGATCATATATGTATATTTGTACAATTATGCCTGCATCAATCAAAATACAGTGAGAGACACGGTAAAGCCTTTAGTTACTTGCATGAATTCACTATATGGTTACTGTTACTGTTGCCAAATCAGCTTTATGTACAGTAAGTGACCATAAAGTAATCGCTGTGACCAAGATCTATAGTTTCCTGTGCTGCCTCAGGGATATGTCCAAAAGGCTAACACGTGTCTAACATAAATTGGTAGCTGCTAAACGTGGTCTGTTTAAAGAGGATTTGTCTCATTCCTTAAAACTGCAGCGTATGTAGAAGGACAGTACTGTAGGTAGAGATGCTCCACCAATGTGTTACTGCCAGGAACCATTGTTTTTTTTTGTTTAGAATTCATGTAATTCCACAGGTGCAAACCGTAAGAGGTATTGAAGGTTGGCAATGTTTCCCACACCTGGTAATACTTTCCCCAAGCTGGGTATGGAATAGGATAAAGCCGCTGAGGATGAAAGTAAGTGATGTTTCCACATATGCGATCGTTTTTGTCCATAAACTCAGTTGTGTTACAGAGCTGTTTGACATTACGGGTAAAGAGAATCGGCCCTTGTTGTCCAAACACTTTGCCTCTATAGTACAGAACATAATCTTCCAAACATTTCCTGGGGAAATAATGATGGGAAGAGAATCCAAAAGCACTACTGCTGGTGGACCCAGAATGCGATGCAGCCAGAAAGATCTGATGTGGGATGGTCCGCATTGAGATGATGTCAGTATCCATATAAATGCCACCAAATTTCCATATCAGTGCCAACCTACAGCCATCAGATGCGACAAGGACCCAATGGATTTCTTCTTTTTGATTGACCTGCAGGTAGAATAAAAACAAGAAAAGTGTCAGTATTTATTATATAAAGGTAAAGGAAATCAGGTGTTCTCCTGTTATTTATATAAGTTGATGTTAATCCATGTTATCATGGTTAGAAGAGTAGAACCAGTTAATAACCAAAGGAAATATGAAAACACTTAAGTAAGGTGATAGCCGAAGTTTTGTAAGACAGTGTTTTAAGGACTCAAAGGGTCCAATGTAGCAAGGAGTACATTTTATGGATGGAACTTTAGCTATAGATTGCAAGTAGAGATCCATATTTTATATCCAGGTCTCAAGTTCGAAATTGCTGCCTGTGTTTTTTTCAGCATAGAATTTGTGCCAATGCTTTTTTAAGTTTTTATGGCTGGAATAGCAGGAGTAGGTAGAGATGGAGAAGAAGGACATGATGATGAAGACCATAAACAATATAGAATGAAATAGAAGAGGAGGATTTTTGGAAATGATTAATATGAGCAAACTCAGCACAGGGAAGAAAAAATCAAATGGGATGCGCTGTCACAGAAGCTGCTGGTGCAAGAGATAGTCACACCCTTAAATGTCAGAAACAATAATAGAAAAGAACCAGCGCTTAAATAAATAAATTAAATACAGTGATGGACGATTATATTCAAACAATAAAATTACATTTATTAATAAAAAACATGAAATAAATAAAATTTATCAAAATAAGTATATATTGCACCATATGATAAAAAATAGCATATTCCAAATAAGTAGATCCTGAGCAAAATGAATAAATAAAGTTTCTGTTCCTGTATAGAAATGGTATGAATAGGAACTAGGACTCCTTCCACTTTATCCAATAAGTGAGAATGAATGAGCAGCAATGATAATTAAGCATAGGTATCAACACAGTCTATAGCATCCGAAGAGCAAAGATAAGTCTGTATATATTGTAATCCACCTGTATTGGTCTCCAACGCCGCACTCAATTAGGTGAGGATAAGGAAGTCCAAATATTAGTCCAGTGTAAAACAGGAATGTTCAGTTACAGGTCTCAACATGTTTTGCTGGGTAATTGTACACCCAGCTTCTTCAGGAGTATAGGATCTATGGGGCAAGAGGTACTTTAAATACCCTAAGGCAGGGATTCCCAACCACGGTCCTCAAGGCACACTAACAGTCCAGGTTTTAAGGATAGCCATACTTGAGCACAGGTGACTTAATCAGTACCTCAGTTATTTCGATTTAACCATCTGTGCTTAAGCATGGATATCACTAAAACCAGGACTGTTAGTGTGCCTTGAGGACCGAGGTTGGGAATCACTGCCCTAAGGTAATTAGTCAATTGGCAACACTTGTGATACATATTAATATAAAAACCGTCCATCAAACATGATTAAAAAACTTATATTTAATAACAAGAAGGCAATCCTATTAATCCTCAACAAATAAAAATATTTTATTAGTAACAGTTTTAGAGCAATTCTACAGTCTATAGGGAGAATTAATATGATACGTAGAGTCCGGATGTGACGTGACCCTGTACCGATATCTAATTTGACAGAAAATATCCCAATATCAACAGTGGTGTCACATGATCCTCTATCACGTGACGCCACAATATTACCTGGCCGTGACAGTTCGGAGTCTCCATGTGCACCGCAATATGTCAGCAGTCACTACCGGTCACATGTTTAACCATCCACACGTGACGGAATGTGTTCTGATCACCTGACTGCATAGAGGGTCTCATTCAGACCCGCTCACGAGCGCTGTACGCTCGCAAGCGGGTCGATGTTACCCAAATGTGCACGACGGAGGCTGCTCCGTCGTGCGCATGCGCGAGACCCGGCGAGCGACGGGGAAGCCGTCGCTCAGTGTCTCGCACCAAAGGGGGCGTGCTGTTGATGGTGAGTGACAGCACGCCCCCTTTGGTGGGCATGCCAGGGGCATGGCTGGCCAGATGGAGGCATTCCCATGGGAACGCCTACCGTCTGGGTCCGGCCCCACTGACATCACTAGTGTTGTCAGTGGGAGTGTTTTTGGCTCTGATAGAGCCAAAAGCATCCGGGCTTGCATATATCAGAAATATAAAGTTAAAAATTCTCTCATAGTTCTAAAAAACGAGAAAGATATTATACAATCATCCCATTAACTGTCTCAACATTAATATCCACACAATAGTCCCCTCCTAAATTTAAACACAATTCCGGATAAAGAAAAGTGTATCTGTTTTAATGAGTCAGATCAGTGGCGCAACTATAAGTTTTGCTCCCACATGCCAAAAAAGTTTCAGGCGCCCCCTCGGCTCAAAATACAAACACACCCAAAGCCGACGTTTAAGGTGTGCGGTTTCATGTTCATGATACAGTTTTGTGCCTTACACATCATGACACACTAAGTAATGCCACTTATAACACATTATGCCACACCGGAATGCTCCAATAACACATTATGCCACATCGTACTACTCCTTGCAACACATTATGTCACACATCAATGCACCTTACACATGCCACACAGTAATGCCCTTATAACAGATTATACCATGCTGTAATGCCTCTATTTCACATTATGCCACATAACACATTATGCCACACAGTAATGCCCCTTATACATTATTCCCCTCATAACACATAATTCCACACAGTAATGCCCCTAATAGCACATTGTGCACACAGTAATACCCATTACATTTTATGCTACACAATAATGCCCATTACATTCCATCCGGACAGATCTACTTCATCAACCCTCCTCTCCGCTCCTGCCAGTCTGTCACCTCATCTAAAAACAGGTAGCACAGTTTTTATGTCCATGTAGAACCAGATTATTGGGAACATAGTTTATAACCTATTAAATTAGTGCCCCTTATACATTGCCCCCTTTAGTTGTGCTCCATATGCAATGCCCCTATAATAGTACCCATTATCCAGGGCCCCCTGTAGTTGTGCCCCTTAAAGTAGTGCCCCCTGTAGCTGTGCCCATATGCAGTGCCCCCTGTAGCTGTGCCCCTTAAAGTATTGCCCCTGTAGTTGTGCCCCTTCAAGTAGTGCCCCCTGTAATTGTGTCCCTTATACAGTGCCCCTGTAGTTGTGCCTTGTATGCAAAGCCCCCTGTAATAGTTCCCCTTATGCAATAACCTCTGTAGTAGTACCCATTATCCAGGGCCCCTATGTAGCTGTGCCCCTATAGTTGTGCCCCTTCAAGTAGTGCCCCCTGTAATTGTGCCCCTTAAGTAGTGGCCCCTGTAATTGTGCCCCTTCAAGTAGTGCCCCTGTAGTTATGCCCCTGTAATTGTGCCCCTTCAAGCAGTGCTCCTGTAATTGTGCCCCTTCAAGTAGTGCCCCTGTAATTGTGCCCCTTCAAGAAGTGCCCCCTGTAAATGTGCCCCTTCAAGCAGTGCCCCTTGTAGTTGTGCCCCTTATACATTGCCCCCTGTAGCTGTGTCCCTTAAAGTATTACCCCTTGTAGTTGTGCCCCTTTGATTAGTGTCTCAGTAGTTGTGCCCCTTCAAGTAGTGCCCACTGCCCCCTGTAGTTGTGCCCCTTCAAGTAGTGGCCCCTGTAATTGTGCCCCTTCAAGTTGTGCCCCTGTAACTGTGCCCCTTCAAGTAGTGGCCCCTGTAATTGTGCCCCTTCAAGAAATGGCATCTTTAATTGTGCCCATTCAAGTAGTGCCCCCTGTAGATGTGCCCCTTATACAGTGCCCCCTGCAGCTGTATCCCTTAAAGTATTATCCCTTGTAGTTGTGCCCCTTCAAGTAGTACCTCGGTAGTTGTGCCCCTTCAAGTAGTGCCCACTGCCCCCTGTAGTTGTGCCCCTACAATTAGTGTGCCCTGTAGTTGTTCCCCTCCTGCTTACCTGACTCTGTGCAGGCTGCAGCTGTCATTCGGGCTGTCTCTCCCGACTCCTGCGCTGACTGGATCAATTGATCCAGCAGACGTGGCCGCTCAGGTTCCTCGCTGCGCGGGTGAAATCATAACGTCACCCGCACAATGCATTACTGGGAACGCTGGCCTCTAAAGTGATCGGAGGCTTCCTTAGCCTCTGATCACTTCAGAGGCCACCGCTCACAGTTGCAGTGGCATAACCACTACCCCCAGGCGCCCCCAAGATACCTGGTGCCTCCAAGCCACCGTGGGGACTGCGGTGGTAGTAGTTATGCCACTGAGTCAGATTCTTTCAATCCTAACATATCAAAGCAGATAAAAAGTGACGTTCCCTACACAACATATGGACATAGTATACTGTGATCCATATTAGAAGATACCTATTTTAATGATTATATGAGACACATTAATTAATCACAGAGTTAAGTTTGATGGCCTCATTGAGACCATCAGGGTAAAGGGAATTAAATCTAAGCATCCAATAGACTTCCCTAGTGCAAAGTCTATTGAATCTGTTCCCCCCTCTAGCAGTAGGTGAAATGGTTTCCAATCCTATGATTTTAAGTCGAGAAGGGCCGCTATTGTGTTTGTCAATAAAATGATGTGAAACACTGTGTTTAATATTTTTGTTAATGATGTTACGGCGGTGTTCCAAAAAACCTAATTTCTAGAGATCTTATTGTGCATCCCACATAAAAGAGGCCACAGTCACATATCAGTAAGTAAATAATAAATTTGGAGTAGCAGTTTATAAAAGAACCTAATTTGTATTTTTCATTAGAAATTTCTATATCTATCTCAGTGGTACGTCTTGCCATGTGGGAACACATGGTACACCTAGATTTCCCACATCTATAGAACCCATTAGGTTTTAAAAATAACCAACTGGTGTTTATCTCATTTGTTGAATTTTTATTTATGGTATGTATATTTTTCAAGTAACTTGGTGCGAGAATAGTTTTTAGCGATCTATTTTTTCGGTAGGTAATTATAGGTTTTGATGGTAGGATGTCCTGTAAGATGTTGTCTTGTTTTAACACCCTATAATTTTTTACTATAATGTCTCTAATCTGCCGAAAGCTGTTATTGTATTCACAAACAAAGGATATGTCTCTGTTTTGATCTATCTCCTTTTGAGAGTGTTTAAACATATCTCTAGGTTTCAATAATGTTTGTCTACCCATTTGAAGTACTTCTTGGAAAGATCTATCTAATAAGGTTTCTGGATAACCTCGCTGTTTAAAGGTATGTATCATGTCAGAAGCCTGTTTTGAAAAAGTCTCTACACCTGTACAGTTACGACGCAAGCGCATAAACTGGCCTTTCGGTATGTTATATTTCCAAGGTGCATAGTGTGCACTATCGAAATGTAGATAAGAGTTTTTGTTTATTGGTTTCATAAAATTAGATGTTATAATTAAATTATCTCTAATTTTGAGGGTCACATCCAGAAAGTCCAGCTGGCTCTTGTGAAAGGTATGAGTAAAGTGAAGGTTGTGAGTATTAGTATTAAGAAAAGTGACAAAAGGTGAAGCTGATAGTAAATCCCCATCCCAAATCATAAAAAGATCAACTATATAATGGCCATAGAAGACTAGGTTCGCAGCCCAGTTGTTCCTCCAACTATCTGTGTCCTCAAGGTCCCCCATAAAGAGGTTAACATAACTAGGTGCAAACCTGGTCCCCATGGCCATTCCCATTACCTGTAAATTATATGTGTCAAGAAAAAGAAAATAATTGTGAGAGAATAAATGAAATACAGTCCATTAGTAATAATTTGTGTTTTTCCCCCAGGTCATCATCAAGGTCCAACCGTCTAGATATAGTGTCCCTACCGAGAGGGTGAAGGATATGTGTATATAATGCAGTTAAATCCAAGGTGAGAAATGCATATGAAGGTTTCCACTGTATCAACTGAATCTGATTAAGGAAGTGGGTTGTATCTTTGAGGTGTGACCTGAGGGAATTAACACAAGGTTGCAGATAGGATTCAACATAAAATGAAAGATTAAAGGTAAGAGAGTTAACCACAGCACAGGGAAGAATTTCAACCTAATTGTTTAAGAGCTCTGTGATGAGAGAAAGAAGATACTATTTTTAATGTTTAATTACCCCCTCTAATCAATACCAATACAGGGACAGAGTTTACCATCCTTATTAACTTAAAAGAACCCAGCACCAGCAGGAAAAGTAGATGGGCAGATACAGCCTTACTGTAGATTTTCTGTAAACTATTCCTAAATGACTTGAGTCTATTAGAGAGACAGTGGATACATCCATTTACCTAGTGGGAGTTTTTCTGTGAAGCAGATCGATGTGGCAGTCCAATTCCTGATGAGCAGGAAACCTGAAAAGCATCCATACATAAAGGTAAATCTTGCAGGTAGTGCATCAACTGCGCTAGGGTTGCCTCATATTTTTTCCAATTTTTTACCAGACCCAATAAAAATTTGGAGTCGATTTAGAAGCAGGATTAATTTCTAGCCAGGATTTATTGTTATGTTGCACAGTGAATTCAAGGACTGTGAATTCAATCTACCCTGATTTAAGACTACTAACCTGGAGGTGATGGAATCTCCTGGTTTTCACCAAAAACTGACAAAAAGTGACCACTGGATATACAACATGAGGTTTCTGTGGTAACTGACAATGGATTTTTTAAACTAAAATAGAAGAATCAACATTAGCAGCATTAATCCAGTGTCTTGGTGGATTTTCACTGCTGGGAGTCTACAAGTTATCACAGGGTGAGACCAGTGAGGTACAAAGGGTAAAAGAAGGCTCCCTGACATTGAATGGAGCAATGAGGTGTGAGGCATTGTTAAACATTGGGGGCCAGGTCCTCATTATTGGGTCTGGCAGTGTCACCTTACTTGCATCTGTGTCCCCACTGGTTGCCTGTGGCATCCCTAAGACTTGTGGTCACTCAACTTTAATGTTCACTACCTGCTGTTATGTAAAATGGGTGCCACCATCTTGTAAAGTATCATATGATCCTCTCTGACCAGGGTCATTAAGGGTCATGCCCGGGGGAAAGTGTGTGGCCTAATCATGGGAGGCATGGTCTCACCCCTTTGAAAAAAAAGAATAAAGAAAAACCTGATAGCTGGGGAGGGGGTGCTATGAGCCCCTCACCCCAGTTCAAATCCAGGGGGGGCATGATCAGTGTGATTGCTCCCCCCACAGGCAGGAGAAATTTCTGCTCAGCAGCAAGTACTTTCCCACTGCAGTCCAGCACACAGCAGCGTGTCCTGGGCTGCTGACAGGAAAGAGGAAGGGAAGGCGACGCTGGACCTGGGCCCTGGGTGATTAGTACCCACTCCTCCTCCCTGCACTCCTGTCTTTGACAAACTAGTCTCCATCAACTCTGCTCACATGATTCATCCAGCTATCAGTTCTAAGGGTACCCTATTTAAACCAGGAACCTGCCGACTGCTCATTGCCTGAAAAACATCTCTCTGAAGATCAGCACCCTGACTCCTGGTTCAGTATCTGCACCAGTATTTGTTAACAGCATTCTATGCCAGACCTATTCAGAAAACCTGTTCCAGTATTGCTTCACAGCATTCATCTCCATTGCTATCCAAAAAACCTCCTCCAGTATTGCTTTACTGTATTCTGCTCCAGTGCTATCGAGAAAACCTGCTCCAATAACTCTTCAAAGCCTATTTCATTGCAGCCTGACTCAATTTTGCTTTTGACACCCGGTTCCAATTCATTGATATCACAAGAACACCTGTGGCTCCCCGCTGCAGGCTCTGTCAGCTGCAGTGCAGGAGTCTTTCTGGGAATTCCCTTCCTCCAGCTATGGCTGTGGTCTCTGCTGCAGCTCCCTCTTCTCTCAAGTGTCTGTATGCAGGGCTTGCTGCTTCCTCTGGCATTCTATGTGTGGCAGTTCCCGCTGGCTTCTGGTACTGGGCACTACCATGTTTCTCACACAGCCTGTCCAATCATAACCCAGATCCCAGCCAACTGACTCCAGCAGCCAATCACCAGCCTGAAGCTGCTATAAAAGGTTTTCCTGGAACTGCAGCAGGTTGCCAGGGTAATGTCAGTCACAGCCTGCGCTTTATGAAGATGTCCTGTGCTTCTCAGAATATGCTCTTAGCTTCTGCTGATGGTGATCCTGCTATACCTTCTATACCAGTTAGCAATTCCAGTTTCAGCCTAGATTCAGACAATACCGATCCCAGACCAGTTTCCTGCAATTCCGGTTCTAGCATGGATTCATCCAATACTGGATCCAGTCCGGTTCCCTGCAATTTTGATTCCAGCCTGGATTCAGTCATTACCGGTCCCAATCTGGTTCCCTGCAATTCCAGTTCCAGCTCGGATTCAACCAATACCAGTTCTAGTCCGGGGCCCTGCAATTCTGGTTCCAGCCTGGTTTCAGTCATTACCAATCCCAGTCCAGTTTCCTGCAATTCCAGTTCCAGCCCGGATTCCAAAAGTCTCAGCTCCTAACCCAAATTCTGTGGAATCCAGGTTCTAAGACACTTCTAGTTCTCCTCATTGCTGTCACTGCTGCTCCCAGCAGCTTTAACAAGTTCCTACTTTGCTACTGTGCTACTCTTCCGCCCTATCCAGCATGAGTAGAAACTTCATTAAGCCACCAGCTTTGTTTACTTTACCTCCAATCCATCTTCAACCTCAGATTCCAGTCAGGGTACATCAAATGCTCAAGTTGTGACAATTGCAGACTGCCTCTGAACATTCAACATTCAGCTGCAGCCACAGGTAATCCTGCTAGCCATCATATGTTCTCAATACCACTCTCCAGCATCAATTTTCCATTGCTAGTATATTTGCATGGGGAACAGAATTATTAACCCAATTAGCTTCATCCACACTCTAGCTCACACAGCTAGCCCAAGGATCACAGACTCAAATAAACACACTCCTGGTGCTGTGACAAGCATGACATAGGATGCACTGCAGACAAGAGCTGACACTAGAGCATTCGAGGTGAAGTTGGAACATTGAGAAGTTACAAAGAGAATAGACATTCTCAAACACTGAATAGATCAGCAATGCATGATGCATATGTCACCACAGAGAAGGACTGAAGCTGGATACACTGGAACACCTGGGACACACTGAAGATACTCAAAAACTAGGATTCAGCTTAAGACACCTGGGGGCCTATTCATCGAAACATAATTATCACATGTGATAATTATAGTTTGAACTAGGGATGAGCGGGTTCGGTTCCCTGAGAACCGAACCCACCCGAACTTCGGGGATCCGGGGCGATCCGAGCCCAAGCTCGGATCTCCCTGTCTGCCCCGGATCCCTCTCCCGAGGCAAAACCTCGAGATCTGCTGTCGGATCTCGAGGTTTTGCCTCGAGCGGCCATTTAAAAAAAAATGCCTTTGCCTTTAATGGGCAAAGTGCTGATTGGCTGACAGAGCCGTCTGTCACGGCTCTCAGCCAATCAGCATTATGGTGCTCATTTGCATGTAGCACGGACTCGTGAGATCCGTGCTACATGCATCTGTGTGATTGACAGTGACACAGAGCACAGATGGGTCAGTGAGACCCGTCTGTGCTGCTGTGTATTTCAATGACACAGATGCACGCACGGACCAGGAGATCCGTGCTACTTGCATCTGTGTCATTGACACAGAGCACTAACGGGTCCGTGAGACCCGTCTGTGCTGCTGTGGTAAATAAAAAAAAAAAAACCTGTGTAAAAAGAGAAAAAAATGGCGTGCCCCCCCCCCAAAAAAAGAGCAACCAGCCCCGGGCATTAGTGACCCAGTGCTGGGTGTGCTTAAATACAGGGGACAAACGACATAGGGGTCCCCTGTACTTAAACACAACCAGCACCGGGCTAGTCAGAACCAGAGCTGGTTGCCAAAATACGGGGGACAAACGACGTAGGGGTCCCCCGTATTCTGCGCAACCAGCTCTGGGCTCTGATCCGGTCCTGGTTCTGGAAATACAGGGGAAAAAAATGAGTAGGGTTCCCCTGTATGTTCCAGAACCAGCACTGGACTTTTTCTAGCGGGGGGCTGATGCCACAGCCAGGGGAGCCCTTTCACCGGGCCCCCCAGCCGCAGCATCAGCCCTGACCGCTAGTCAGCCCAGGCCGGGGATCCCTGGAGAGCTGGGGACCCCCCCAATAAAGGGGTCACCCTCTCCAGGGCACCCCAGGCCCAGGCTGATAGCCCGGGGCTATCCCCGCCACCCCTGGTGGCGGTGGGTGGCGGGTTGATTGTGTGGTGTGGTGTAAATAAAGAATATCAAACATTGTCTTTACAAGTAGAACTGCAAGTCCCGGCAAGCCTGCCCCGCATGCTGGTACTTGGAGAACCACAAGTACCAGCATGCAGGGCATTAAGGGCCCACTAGTACCTGTAGTTCACCTGTAAAAAAATGTTTAAAAAAAACACAGGACACACACACCGTGACAGTATAAGTTTATTAAACATACATACACACACACACACACACACACACATGTACACATACTCACCTATGTAACCCTGTAGCATCGGTCCACTTGTCCGGTAAAGTATCCATAGGGGACCTGTGAAAAAAAACATACTCACCATCTCCTATGCGAGGTTCTGTCCTCTTCGTTCCAAAGTAGGCATCCCCGGACTTGGCAAAAAAAAAAAAACGAAAACGCGATCCACGAACTTAGTACCGTTCTATAGAACGGTACTTCCCGAATGAGAGCTTAGCGGCGGGGTATCACCATGGAAACCCCGCTGCTAAGCGTTCATTGGCTGAGAGAGGCCATCTCCCGTCTCTCTCAGCCAATGAACGGCTCCCTCCATTGTAGTCAATGCTGGGAGCCGCAAGGTTATTAAAGTTTACCCTGCGGTTCCCACCATTGACTACAATGGAGGGAGCCGTTCATTGGCTGAGAGACGGGAGATGACCTCTCTCAGCCAATGAACGCTTAGCAGCGGGGTTTCCATGGTGATACCCCGCCGCTAAGCTCTCATTCGGGAAGTACCGTTCTATAGAACGGTACTAAGTTCGTGGATCGCATTTTCGTTTTTTTTTTTTGCCAAGTCCGGGGATGCCTACTTTGGAACGAAGAGGACAGAACCTCGCATAGGAGATGGTGAGTATGTTTTTTTTCACAGGTCCCCTAGGGATACTTTACCGGACAAGTGGACCGATGCTACAGGTTACGTAGGTGAGTATGTGTACATGTGTGTGTGTGTATGTATGTTTAATAAACTTATACTGTCACGGTGTGTGTGTCCTGTGTTTTTTTAAACATTTTTTTTACAGGTGAACTACAGGTACTAGTGGGCCCTTAATGCCCTGCATGCTGGTACTTGTGGTTCTCCAAGTACCAGCATGCAGGGCAGGCTAGCTGGGACTTGCAGTTCTACTTGTAAAGACAATGTTTGATATTCTTTATTTACACCACACCACACAATCAACCCGCCACCCACCGCCACCAGGGGTGGCGGGGATAGCCCCGGGCTATCAGCCTGGGCCTGGGGTGCCCTGGAGAGGGTGACCCTTTATTGGGGGGGTCCCCAGCTCTCCAGGGATCCCCGGCCTGGGCTGACTAGCGGTCAGGGTTGATGCTGCGGCTGGGGGGCCCGGTGAAAGGGCTCCCCTGGCTGTGGCATCAGCCCCCCGCTAGAAAAAGTCCAGTGCTGGTTCTGGAACATACAGGGGAACCCTACTCATTTTTTGTCCCCTATATTTCCAGAACCAGGACCGGATCAGAGCCCAGAGCTGGTTGCGCAGAATACAGGGGACCCCTACGTCGTTTGTCCCCCGTATTTTGGCAACCAGCGCTGGTTCTGACTAGCCCGGTGCTGGTTGTGCTTAAGTACAGGGGACCCCTACGTCGTTTGTCCCCTGTATTTAAGCACACCCAGCACTGGGTTACTAATGCCCGGGGCTGGTTGCTCTTTTTTGGGGGGGTGCACGCCATTTTTTTCTTTTTTTACACAGGTTTTTTTTTTTTTTTTTTACCACAGCAGCACAGACGGGTCTCACGGACCTGTCATTGCTCTGTGCCAATCACACAGATGCATGTAGCACGGATCTCCCGGGTTCGTGCTACATGCAAATGGGCACCATAACGCTGATTGGCTTCCTGTCTGCCACTGCAGTGCCACTCCTAGATGGGCCACGTGTTTGTGCCGCCCCCTTGTGTCGCTTAGCATAGTCATCCAGCTTCCTCGGTACAACCTTTTGGCCTAAAAACAATATTGTGAGGTGTGAGGTGTTCAGAATAGAGTGGAAATGAGTGGAAATTAATGTTATTGGGGTTATTAATAGCGTAGGAACAAAAAAAGGCCCATTTATGTGATTTTAGCGTTTTTTTTTTATTTTTTAAGAAAAAATCCAGATCCAAAACACAAAACCCAGAACCCAAAACACGGAAGGGTGGTTTTGGCAAAACCAATCCAGATCCAAAACACGAAGAAAGATCCAGATCCAAAACCAAAACCAAAACACAAAACACGAAAAGTGTCCGGTGCACACCCCTAGTTTGAACTTGCTGCGAGTTGAAATACAGTTTAGGAGGTATTCATCATGCCTCCTGCCCTAAACTATCACTTCAGAATAACTGCTATTTCTACAAAGCAGTTTTTTAGAAATGATAAACTTTTCTCCTGCAACTGGTCATTTTTCACTGCCTGTCTTCAAGCTGTTCATGCACAGCTTGAAAACAGGCTGCAAAGACTGAGCTGCAGCAGAAGAGACCTCCTTCTCCCTGCCTGCCTGTCTGCCTGCCCACCAACCCCACCAGTGTCTGTCTGTCCTGTTTCCCACATCCTTGCTGCACTCGCCGCCGCTAAACAGTGTGCCCCCTCACCTACCTCAGACCTACAGCTCTGGTTCCCCATGTGGCTGTGCTGGGTCTGACACCCATCTTCATCCTCTGCAATGCTGCTGCATCATTCACCCCCCCCTCCCCCGGTCAGACCTGCAGACCCATGCAGGTACATGGCTTCTGCTGCTGTGCCCTCTCCTGGCTCCGGCTCACAGAAGGACTGCTCTGGGAGACAGGAGGGAATTTGTTGAAGTAAGAGGACACAGCAGGGAGGAATTTTTTCAGATCCCTCTGCTGTATCAGATTCTGTGTGCCATCTCGGGGTAGTGTACAACATCACTGTCAAGTTCTGAAAAAAATGCCTTTTTGGAACTTGATGAATTTCATAATTTCCACATCCACGTTTAGTATGGGGACTGATATCTCCTGTGTTACATTAATGATGAATAGGATGGACACTTAATTTAAAAATCTTAATTTCACATACTTTTGTAGAAATTAAGTGATGATGAATAGTCCCCCTGAACACCAGCAAAAAAACTGGAGGCACAGGAACACAAGAAGCCAGGGAACTGTATTTACAGAGGCTAAGAAAATGTTCTGAAAAAAACAAATGCCAGTACTAAGGGCCACCTACAGCAATGTACACCAGTGATCAGCCTGATTCAGTCACATAATTGGAGTTTGCAAGGAGGGAAGAGAGGCAGCAGCTGCCTTCGGGATCAACAATATAGTGGCCTGTATGTATAGTACCAATCCCATGGTGAGGGAGCAGAAGACCCACGATGCAGACTGGACCATGATGGAGGCCCCAGACCCCAATGGTCCACAGAGAAAACCCTCACACTATGCCAGGCCTAGTAAGAAGCACCTGCAGTCTGCCTTGTGACAGGTGACAAAGCAGCCAAATGTGTGCATGATACTTTGTGGTATCATGCACCTATTTTTGTGGATTTGTATCTGTTTAAATCAGAGGTGTGAAGCCTTTTTTCTGCAGAGGGCCATTTTGAATTATATAACATTATTTGTGGGCCCGGTCCTGGCCATGTCCTCTCCTTGTGATGTCATATGGGGACAGGGGCCAAAATCGCCAGTGATTACAGCAATGCCTGGAGCATCCTGTGGATGCTTTGGGGAGCTGTAAGGACAGCGGTGTGACCATCTGAAGCAACATAATGATGCTCCAGATGGCACTGCTGCATAAATTCTGCCCGCAGGGTGCCTTTATAGGAAACTTGCTATCCAGATGAGGAAGCAGAAAAAAGCTCTGAGGACCAGACCAAATGATTCTGGGGTCCTTATATGGCCCCTGACCTGAGGTTCCCCATCCCTGGTTTAAATAAATACAGTAAGTGATTGACTAAATGCATTACTATGGAGATATCTGGAGCATAAAATGTTGCTTGTGAGACAATTTGTGTTTTTCTTTCTGATATCAGACTATCTTCCTCTATTCCACTCTCTCCTTCACTCCTCGTGTAAAGCCATCCATCGTTCTTGCTACTCCCAACTCTGCAACATCAGCACAATTTGTCCTTATTTATCCCCAATGCCAACAAAACTCTTATTCACACTGTCATCATTTTCCACTTAGAATTTTGTAAGTTCCTCCCTCTCTCTCACATCACCACACTTCAATATATTCTTACCACCACTGGTTGTCTCACTTCACCTCCTGCCGTATGACTTCTGTCTCCCCCTGCAACTTGCTTCTCTGTCACTATATCAATAAAAAAACCTCACTTACTCCTCCACACCCTACAGCTCTATCCTAATCTCTCTCTACACTCCCTCCAAACCATTCCATTCTTCTCTGAACAATGCCTCTCCTCCACACTGGTCACTTCTTCTCACACTCTCCTCCAATATTGTGCTTGAGGTGCCACCATCTTCTGGAATTCATTCCCTTACCCAGTCATACTCTCAACCAGTCTCCCCAGCTTTAACAAACCCTTAAAATATATACTTGTTTATTAAATCCCACTAGCTCCCATCATAATTATTGTTATTCTCCACCCCCCACAATTTATGCTTCAAGTTCACCCTCCAACTGTTCACACCTCACCCTAAGAACCATATGTAAGCTCTTAAGGGCAAGGTCCTCCTCTCTCTTGTTCTTTCCTAGCAAACTCCATATCACCAGTGGTCTTCTTGTCTCCTTCTCCCCTTCAGTCACCCACACTTTGCTCTGCATTAAATTGAGTAAAGTACTGAATTCAACCCACCTGCGACTTGCCTCTGGGGCTGATTCAGACCTGCTCGCAAGCACTATGCGCTCGCAAGTGGGTTGATGTTTGCCCCCTGTGCATGTGCCACCTCCGGCGTGCGCATGCGCAAAACCCGGCCAGCGACAGGCAATCCTTAACTATGGGTCTTGCAGCAAAACGGGGTGGCTGTCGATTGTGATTGACAGCTCACCCCGTTTTGGAGGCAGGCAGGGGGGGTGGCTGGACAAACAGAGGCATTCCTGAAAAAACGCCTGCAATTTGTGGGTGGCCCTACTGTCATCACCAGTGATGTCAGTTGCGAGCTTCCAGCTCTATTATAGCCAGAAGCTCCCTGGGGTTTGCGGCAGACGAGACCCTACCACAAGGGTCTCATCACAAGCCCGATGGTCGCGATGGTCATGACCATCATCGGGCCGCTCGCAAAAGCTGTGGGTGGTCATCCAGGAGGCCAAGCAACAAAAAAAAAAGACTGCCCAGATTCAGAGCGTGCGCTCTTAAAGAGCGTGCGGCTCTGAATCAGGCCCACTGTACAGTATGTTCCTGTTAGCTTCAGTGATCTGTCCTACCCATGCCCCAGTATCTATCCTATACGATCTGTGGTGTGAAACTAATGTTTGGTACTTATGCTATGTTCTGCCACAGTGTATTTTACTGTTGTTCTGATGGAATCGGTATGTAATGCTGCTGGATCTATGCCCAGTAGATAAAATACCGATGACGGAAGGCCGAAGCATGAAGATCCCGACTGGGGCAGATAAGTACCTTAACCCTCCCTTAGTGGTGCCTAACCCTAAAACTCCCAGGCTGGTGCCTAACCTAAAGACTACCCAGTGGTGCTTAAACCTAACCCCACCTCCCCATACCCTATATCTTACCCTCCCGGCTGGGTGCCTAACCCTAAGTCCGCCCGGGGGTGCCTAACCCTAACCCTCCCCACCCCACGGCTACATGCTACGATTCCCTGCTTACCTTCATTTGGGATGCTGGCCATTGGGATTTTGGCGTCTGGCTAAAGATAGGCATCGGGATTTACATGCCTATCTTTAGTACCATGTCGGTCTTCCAGCTTCGGGATTCCATCAACCAACATTCCAGACGCCGGTAATCGAACTGCATCCCATTCTGATACCATTACTGTTTTTTTTGTTTACTCTGTGCACCGTTGAATATACTTTATTAATAGCAATATAAATAGGATATTTCCTCACTTTTGAGTTCTGGTTTAAGATATTTAAATGCATTACCTGGGGCAAAGTTTGGCTTTTAGAAGGAATCTCCCACTTTAGCAGGTGTCTAACAATTATCTGATTAATTTTACACATCCTCTGTGATGGGAAGATGTGGAAATCCTACTGTACTTGAGATATAAGTATATGTAATGGGTGTGATATGTATTACCTGCGCCGCAATTCCCGACAGCGGCTGCCCAAAAACAGGGGAAAACCTGATCGTCCAAAGGTAAGTATTTACTAACCTAACCCCCTTAACCCTAACCTCCCCCCCTGTGCCTAACCCTAACCCCCCCTCTAAGTGCCTAAACCTAACCCCCCCTTCCCCGCTGCCTAAACCTAAGTCCCCTGGGGGGATGCCTAACCCTAACCTCCCACCGGGGATGCCTAACCCTAACCCTCCCCCGCGCAGCTGTACGCAGCAGCGCCCGGCATCTACCAGACCGGGATGCCCGGGCGCCAATCTCCTGACGTCGAGCAAATTACAGGCATCTACATTTAGACGCCTGTCATTCGTCCCTAGTCTGGAAGCCGGCGGTCGGCATTTAGATCGTCGGGTTCCAGACTACATCCCTATGTAACAAAGCAGCCACACTACATTTAGTAAAGTACTGTATATTTTAATGAGCACAAATTCTAGTGTGATGACAACATCAATATGTAAAATTGTGATACACAATGATTGGATTGTGATTGGAATACCCCTTCAACTGCTTGGGCTTCAGATTTTACCCCTCTAGATCACCAGGAAGTAAACTGCATATACTGAGGGTGGTTTTGTAATACACCCTATTGTGCTAGGCCAATTCATTTTGTTAGGAAAGGGGCCTGTTGACCCATTAGTAAATTGCAGGGAGTGTATTCAGGGCCGCACCTTGAGGTCCCATTTTGCAGTCTCCATTTTCCCGCCCAAACCAGGCTATGCCGATAATTTAACATCAAATTGACCCACACCTACTTCATAGGATATTACCCCGGTAGATTGAAATAGTTGTAGGCAATATAAATCTCCCCATGTTCCTCTGAAGTATGTTACCCATTAGTCAGGCCCTCATTAAAGTCAAGTTTTGGGTGTACCTGCTGTTCATTGCACATTGTTTTCTGCCTGTTCTCTGTTGTTTTAATTTAATTTGCATTGTACATGTTTCCATATTGTACAGTTCCGTAGAAAGTTAAGGTTGCTTACCATACCTATGGCCTGATTCAGATATGATTGGTAATGCAACTGCGATTGCATACGCTCTCGCAATAGTGCTTGTGGGAATATCGACATTTGTGGTAGCCTACAGTTTACACTAGCTACTCTCCTTAAATCCAACTAAACATGGCCTCTGAAGCAATGGATTTGCAATTGGTATGCATTAGCATATCTAATCACTTCCATGACACTGCCAAAACACACGCATGAATGGACCCTTTTTGCGATCACTTTAGATCACCTCCTAGTCTCCTCTATGAATCATCTATGGATCGCAAACCTTTTCACAACTGTTAGCGAAGCTGTATGCATTTGTGAATGTCATCAGACACTTCATGCATGCGTAGTGAGGGTTTCAACACATTTTGTGCATGTACAGTAGCAAAACATCAGCACTGCTTGCATCTCAGAATCTTACCCCTGGCTGGTTAGTTTGTAGTTGTGCAGTTGTACTGTATGGCCACATAGATGTTGCTTGTTAGGGTCAGCACCTTTTAAGACTGGAGTGGGTTGCACACATAATCCTTGCATTGTATCATTTGCAGGACGTGCCAGGTGAGACAATAAGGATCAATCAAGATGACTCTGGGCCCTATTCAGCTTTGATCGCTATTGCGATCGAAGCTGCGATTACGCACGCAGTATAACTGCGATAGCATGCTAATTCATTGACATCACTATGCCGCCACAGCACTACATAAGGACGCCCACTTTACCTTACACACATCCGTAATGTTTAGCAAGACTGTGAAAACATCGGTACAATCAAGTACCATCGCAGCCTCATGCTCACTTGCACAAGGTCAGACCTTACTCAGAAATTGCTAACTTCAGCGCATGATATGAGGCTCAGGCTGCATAGGGCACCAGTGGATAATTTTGCATGCCCATGCAACGGCAGTCAAACGCACTGGCACACCTGCGTTTCGCCGAACACCCCCCGTCACCACCCTCAAACAGCACTTCCTGTCAATCACTCTGCGATGGGTCTGGGTAGTCACTGCGATCACTTACTGTTAATCACTGACAGTCTGCTGTTGCACTGCGTTACCTCATGCAGGACCCATTTGGTACATGCGCAGAATGGGTCCTGTGCATGTGCAGATTCCCGATAATTGGGAATCTGCGTTCAGCGGTGCATTGCATACACTGCTGAATGAAGCCCAAAGGGGGCACTTACTGCAGTGCAAAAGCCACATGCCAAAGTAAAGTTTGCAAAAAATGTGAAGCTATATGCGATTAAAGAAAAAAAATTCAGCTGAAAGTGCCTCGCATACTTTTTTATCATTCATGATGAAAGTTTTATCCCTTCTTTTTTTTCTTGATTTCAAAACAGGTTATTGTATTTTGTAACAATGCATGTTTACAAAAGTTACTGAAAATTTTTAATAAACAGTAATTTTTTGCAGTGTACATATATGCTATGCTTTTTTCCTACCCATATTCCTCATCACCTCTAGAAACATGTAGTTTAACACTAGTATTTCCCAAACCATCATTGAATCTCGAAACAAGAGTCAACAATGGAAGGAAAAAGCCAATGGTCAACTGACCCTCATAGGTATAGGACAGGTGACCATACAGCTGCATGGTTAGTGGAGGGCTAATAAAGTTTTGGTACTGTAGCTAACCAATGGTTGGATTAGGGGTGGTTTTAAGGGAGGATCTGTAGATAACATAGGTAATTTCCCTACGGGAAACTGCCTCTTTTCAGATTTTTCTCCTGTGAGGAGAGTGCTGATGCAGGCAAGTTTTTGAATTCATTTTCTGGCCTGTCTACTCAATCTTCTTTAAACTGCCTTTCCTTTCCCCCTTTTTTTCTTCTCTTCCTTCTCTACTACTTTCTTGCTTATAACCCCATGCCTGCACAATGGGTCCTTGCCCATTTCTGGGAGTGTGCTGACTCTCTACAGCACAATATGTGCTGCCCTCTTAGCAGGACCAGTGTCCCAGTGTCCTTTGCAGCAAAGCTGTGGTGCTGTGCTGGGATGCTATAGTGTCTTAGTGGGGAGGGTGGCTACTGCCTCCTCCATGATGGTGACAGCATAAAAAGAGGTCACGCTGTGGTCGCCTCCCACTGCCAATACTCCTCCATCAATGCCGGCACTGAGTATGAGCCCTGACAGTGGGATGATTCACCCGGATGCGCCATTGGCTTTCACCTGATGTCCAGGGTGTTGCGGTTGCAGCCTCTGCCATGATCAAGATGGTGGCCGCATTCAAGATGGTGGCAGCAGCGATGCTGGTTTCCCCGTTGCCATCCCTGGCTGCATAACACTTGTGGTGAGTGCTTGTTAGTTACCTGTTAAGGGGGCTGTGTAATTTTATGCGCCTCTTACAGTATTCTGTGTATTGCATGCATAGGGTACATATAGTGTGTTTGTGTATATAGTATGATACATATGTGTGTATATGTACTATTATGTGTATTTATGTTTGTATAGTAATTTATAATATAGGGCCTGATTCAGAGCCAGACGCTATTTGCGCTTGCTCATTCAGAAAAAAGGGGTGGCTATTCAAATGAACCGTTCGATCTTTGCGGTCTGTTCACGCCTCTAGGTCTGAACGAGCGAACAAAACTTGCGGTCGTTTTTTGGAAAACTACGCCCCCTGGCCGCTCGCATCCTACGTCATGTCCGCTATTTATTAGATTAATCGAGTACATCGACCAGCGTCTGAACTGCTCGCTATTCTTGTGGTTGGTTTTTCCTACCGCAATCATGCGAGCAGTTCTGACTATAAAATAACCCAGTGACGTGGTCAATGACGCTGCTGTATTAATTATGCACACCCATAAAACGCCCGTTTTAACCTTTAAGCACGCCTGCGTTCGGATCTCCACTCCCCGTTTTCAAGCACCTTCCCCTGTTACCACCCACATACGCCTCATCCTGTCACTCAAAATAGCAGGCATTCGCTATTTAGCGAACAAACGATTTTTGGCCGCACTGACTGGTTTGCGCATGCGTAGTACGATCTGTACGCATGCGCAGTTGTGCAAACATCGCTCGGAACGAACGAGCGGCCGCTTATGAGCGGCTCTGAATCAGGCCCATAATTAAAATGTATACAGTATCTCCTGTATATGTAAGGTTAAATAGGGTTCAGTAGTGTATATGTGTTGTGTATCTGCAGGTATGTATTGGTATATGTGTTGATATTAGAGATGAATGGGCTCGGTTTCCTGAAAACCGAACCCGCCTGAACTTACCTATACCAAGTAGATCCAAGCAGCTTCTCAGATCTCTGCACAATTTTTTGGATTCCAAAACAAGATGTCATCTTCCTGGTGTTGGATCCACGTGTTTTGGATCCGATATAGGTCCATCCCATGATTCGGCATCATTTGTCTTAGGACCACCATAGGGGAAGGAGCTCAGGTTAGTTTGTGAGAGAGTTAGTGAGTGAGTGAGAAAGAGTTCAGAACAGGTTCAGTGACACTGTGGGCCTGATTCAGAGCTGCTCGTAAGCGGCCTCTTGTTCACTCCGAGTGATGTTCGCACATCTGCGCATGCGTATGGGTTGTAATGCGCATGCGCCAACCAGTCAGTGTGGTCGGAAATTGTGTGTTCGCAAAATAGTGAATGCCTGCTAATTTGAGTGACAGGATGAGGCATTTGTGGGTGGTAACAGGGGAAGGTGCTTGAAAACAGGCATGCCAAATGGTCAAAACAGGCGTTTTAAGGGTGTGCATAATTCACAAAGCAGCGTCATTGACCACGTCACTTGGTTGTCTTTTAGCCTGAACTGCTCGCATGATTGCGGTAGGAAAATGCTACCACAAGAATAGCGAGCAGTTCATATGCCTTTCGATGTACTCGATTAATCTAATAAATAGCGGAGATGACGTATGGTGCGAGCGCCTAGAGGCGTCTTTACAAAATAGCGAGCGCATGTTTCGTTCGCTCGCTCAAACATAGAGGCGTCAACAGACCGCAGAGAGCGAGCGCTCAATTTAAATAGCGAGCCCCTTTTTCTGAACGAGCATCCGCCAATAGCGTCCGGCTCTGAATCAGGCCCTGTGTTTGAAGTTCAGTGCCAACCACATTAATCCCCCAGGTAATACTGCCAAGCTAGTTTTTTGAAAAGGCAGTCAGCAAATCATTGTTTTTTTTTATAGTGCAGGAAAGTCATATATTAATATTAATAATAGTAATAATAATTACTTGTGTGTGCTTTAAAAAAAGTATTTTTTTGTTAAAAAAAAACTTCAGGCAGTAATACTGTGATATATAACAGTAACGGTCAGTAGGTCAAGGGCCACCACCTTACTATTATCTGCATAGTGTGTCATGGTCGGTAGACAATTTTTTTTTTTAACTGTTACAAAAACTTCAGGTGTTGATTTGGAACATGACGATCACAGCAGGAGCAGCAACCAAGCACTAGGACTGCATCTGCTGCCACCACCAGTATCATGACAATACTACTACAGTGTCAGCTACTAAAGCCAATGCTCAAGGGCATAGAGGTTTTTAGCCAGGGCTTCTAAAATCCCCCCCAAAAATATTTGACTACATTGCCAAAGAAAAAAACACCTTTTATAAAGGGAAAGTTTCTGGCAGAAAAACATAAAATTGCCAACATACCATATAACACACTCACTGGAAAGGATAGGCTCCCACCTTGTCCTTTATTTCTGAGTGGAGGTTCTGCAGTTGCCTCCGGTCAGGCATCTTCATCTGCCTCACATGACGATGCAAGAGCATCTCACTCTGAGTTTAGAAGGGTGGTCAAAAAATGAAAACCATAATATCAGTGGTGAGACAAACCATTTATGCAGTAGAGCAATCTTTGTATTGTTCAGAAACATCACAAATCCCTGAGGAAAGTCTAAATGTGTTTGTGAATGTGTGAGCCTGACCTTTCTGATACTGCACTCATAGAGAAGCCTCCTTCCACCATTTATGAACCTCTGCCAATATGGGAATGAGCAGCACAAGTCAAGATGATACTGATCTAAACATTGAGGATGCTACATTGGAAGTGCAACAGGATGAGGGGAATATTTGAGTTGCTGATGCCGGAGTTATTGAGAATGTTGATGGTGAGGATGTTGATGATGAGGATGTTCTTTGTGTAAGTGAGGCATCAGTGGAAGCAATTCTTTCCCTTGATAAGAAGGAGGCCATTGTCATGCCTGAGCATAAGATGAAAAATCCACCTCTTATGTGTGGAATTATTTTTACCCAAATCCTGACAACAATCGTCTTGCCATCTGTAGCATTTGTAACGCCACAGTATGTAGAGGTATGTGCTTTAACCATCTAGGAACCTCATCCCTGTTACATCATTTGCAGCACATTCATGAAAAGTTATTATCTAAATTAGAAACTTATGCTAAAAAAGTAACAACAAACAGTCCAGCATCAGCTAACTCCTTTCTGCTAGACCCCAGCACCTGCAATCTCCACCACCAACACCTTTATCATCAATATCCACAATAATGTTTGAAAATAGTCCTGCATCCAATTTGATAAAACTAACTGACTCATCCCCTTTCCAGGATTCCTCAGAAGAATCCTTGAGTACTAGGCCTGCTGCTGCTGCTGTTGGGGGTGGCTCTTCATCCCAGCAGGGGACCAATAAGATTACTAGTAGTAGTTTAAAAAACAATTGACTGTTAAACAATCCTTTGCTAGAGGAAGTAAGTACAATATGACATCTTTCACCCAGTTGCACAGCTTATCACTGGCTGTGACATCCCTCTGGGTGGGTGTATTGCCTTCAGCAGCACCAACAGCAGCAGCATCTAACAAATGCAAGCTCATTCAGAGGCAGCCTACTCTCTGTATCACCGTATCACTAATAGGCATACCGGTGTCAACCTTTTATAAAAACTAAGGGATGTCATTGCAAAAATTCTTACCTTGCTTGGACTCTCCTCTGGATTTGTGAATTCTGATAAAGCCACAACTATTGTAAGAGGATTTCAGGTGGGTGATTTTGAAAACAACCCATGTTTTGCTCACACAACCAATTTGATGGTGCAGAAAAAACAGGTGCATGCAGGAGATGCTGTCTGTGGCCCAAAAAATGTTGGGACATTTTCAGCATTCAGTAGCTTCATGCAGAAGATTGCAGCACCTGTAAGAACAGTTCAGTTTCCCCTGCCACCAGCTGAAGAAAGAGGTAGTAACAAGGTGGAACTCCACCTTTTATCTGTTTCAGCAGAAAGAGTAAAAGAGTAAAAGCAAAAAGACATGCTACACTACGAGTCATTAGTCCAGTGCAGTGGATAATACTTTCCGTATTGTGGAAAGTGCTGAAACCCTTCCAAGTAGTAATTTGTGAAGTGTGGTCAGACATTGCCAACTTGAGTCAGGTGATTCCCCTATTTAAACTTTTGGAAAAGCAGCTCAAGAAACTGAAGAGACTAAATTAAGCGATTCCGCTAAGTATGTTGGACTTGTAGATCAAGTCCTTTATTCGATTTGCCTGTAAGGTTTGTCAGCATCTTGAAATCGTATCAATGCATTTTGGCGACCATGCTTGATTCCAGGTTTAAGTCATATGCCGTGTCTTTCTTTCCAATGGACAGAGGGTCTGATTCACTACAGATCGCTATTGCTATCACAGCTGTGGTCTCACATCTGCAATAACTTGCAGTGCTGCTTATACATTGGGAACATCAAGTAACAGCAGCCCCTCATGCACAATTACAATAGGTCCGCCCTTATTCTGAAATTGCTAACCTCATCGCACACATTGAGTACTCAACCTACATATGTTGTCACAGTGGCTAATTTATGCATGCCTATGCAACAGTGTTAAAAAAAACAGGCACGCCTGCATTTCTCCTACCACTTTCCTGTTACAACCCCCAAACGCTGATGTCTCGTCCCTAAATATGCTATGGCTTTATATCTGCATAGGTGATTCTAGTGCGATCTCAATGCTAAAATACTCACAAGCACTGTGCTGCATACTCATGAGCAGTACACACCATTGGCCGCTATGCGTATGCTCTTGAAGTGTCGATCTGTGATGAATCAGGCCCAGATCTTGGATCTTAGAGATGCAAAGAGCTCCTGGGGAGTAAGTTGTCAGCTCAAACAGAACATAACATGACAAAGTCTCCTTCAGTTTCTCTGGCAACTGCTGCTGCCAGGAAAAAACTTTCCCAAGAGACCCACTGGTGATGCAGATGAGAAAATACAACATTTTGACATCTGGTCAGGTCTAAAATAATTGGCAAAAATTAGTGACACCTATACCGTGACTCTATCTGATATGGTCACCATCCAAAGAATGGTGGAGGATTATTTTAATGACAGCATCCAAATAGGCATGTGTGACAGTCCCTTTGACTACTGGGAAAAAAATAGCAATCTGTTAGCCCTCGTTCAAACTGGCTTTGCTTTCCTTAAGATGCCCAACCTCCTTTTTAGTTATTAAGAGTTTTCAGCCCAGCCAGAAACCTTTAACAACACTACCATTACTTTCCTATATGTGACCCTAATTATAGAAAATAACCAAATTACTACATTCAACTTCTGCAAACCCACTGATGCAAATAATTATTTACACTTTCAAAGTGGACACTATAAAGCATGGAAAAAGAATATACCAAAAGGACAACTATGTAGGATTAGGAGGAATTGCTCTACATTAGAAATCATTCACAAGCAAGCTCAAAATATGCTGGAGAATTTTAAGAACAAACAATGGGCCTGATTCAGACCCATTCGCTAGATGCGATCGCTCGCAGGGCAAGTTGTAAGCACCCCCCTTTGTTTTGGCGAGCGATCATTTTTTGTTTGTAGATGCCCACCAGCCTGTCTAAATATGCCCACTTGCGTATGTCATCTCCATGAAGTGCATAAAACCATTGGTACATCAAGCACCATTGGATGTGATCGCAGCACTTGAGGTTGACTATACCCTGCCGCAAGCACTGCGAGCACTTCAGTGTATATTTCTAGCAAGTGATGTGTCCTATGACGCTGGCTGTTAATTATGCATGCCTCTGAAATGGTATTTAAACACTCAGGCTCGACTGCGTCCGCAACTCCACTCCCCATTACTACTGCCCTGCCCCTGTTACCACCCACAAATGGCCTCTCCTGTCACTCATTCCTCTGGGCTGTCTTTGCAGGTCGAGTGAGCATATCCCAATCACTCGTACTAGTTTGCGCACCTGCACTGTGAACTATACGCATGCGCACATTTGAAAACATCGCCAGCAATGAGTGATCGCTTGCTAGCGAGCAGGTCTGAATCAGGTCCAATATGCACCAGTGATTTCAGATAAAGCGCTGGTGGATACTAGAAAACTATTACAAGAAGAACTTCTAAACACTAAAAAATCCATGGAAAAGTTAAAAGAAAACATATTATCAGGAGAGGAAAGCTTGACGTTTATATCCAAATATAATGCAAAATCTAATAAGGTTAAACAAATAATTAAAGCTAACTACCCAATTTTATTAGGGGATATGCGATTGCGTAATCTTATTCCAATACAGCCACAAATTGTATATAAGAAAAATAAGAGTCTCAAAAATGTCCTAGCACCTAGCTTTATTAAACGTATTCACAAAGAAGAGGATGTAGTCATAGAGATAATAACAAGACCATAACATTCTCTAATGTAAATTCAGCAACAACAGTTGATATTAAACATGTAGAAGATTGCAGCACCTGTAAGAACAGTTCAGTTCCCCTGCCACCAGCTGAAGAAAGAGGTAGTAACAAGGTGGAATTCCACCTTTTATATGTTTCAGCAGAAAGAGTAAAAGCAAAAAGCCATCCAATGCTACACTATGAGTCATTAGTCCAGTGCAGTGGATAATACTTTCCGTATTGTGCAAGGTGATGAAACCCTTCCAAGTAGTAATTTGTGGTGTGGTCAGACATTGCCAGCTTGAGTCAGGTGATTCCCCTATTTAAACTTTTGGGAAAGCAGCTCAAGAAACTGAAGAGACTAAATTAAGCAATTCTGCTAAGTATGTTGGACTTGTAGATCAAGTCCTTTATTCGATTCGCCAGTAAGGTTTGTCAGCATCTTGAAATCATATCAATGCATTTTGGCGACCATGCTTGATTCCAGGTTTAAGTCATATGCCGTGTCTTTGTTTCCAATGGGCAGAGGGCCTGATTCACTACAGATCGCTATTGCTATCACAGCTGCGGTCTCACATCTGTAATACCTTGCAGTGCTTCTTATACATTGGGAACATCAAGTAACAGCAGCCCCTCATGCACAATTACAATAGGTCCGCCCTTATTCCAAAATTGCTAACCTCATCGCACACATTGAGTACTCAGCCTACATATGTTGTCGCAGTGTCTAATTTATGCATGCCTATGCAACAGCGTTCAAAAGAACAGGCACGCCTGCATTTCTCCAACCACTTTCCTGTTACAACCCCCAAACGCTGATGTCTCTTCCCTCAGTATGCTATGGCTTTATATCTGCATAGGTGATTCTAGTGCGATCTCAATGCTAAAATACTCACAAGCACTGTGCTGCATACTCATGAGCAGTACACACCATTGGCCGCTATGCGTATGCTCTTGAAGTGTCGATCTGTGATGAATCAGGCCCAAATCTTGGATCTTAGAGATGCAAAGAGCTCCTGGGGAGTAAGTTGTCAGCTCAAACAGAACATAACATGACAAAGTCTCCTTCAAATTCTCTGGCAACTGCTGCTGCCAGGAAAAAACTTTCCCAAGAGACCCACTGGTGATGCAGATGAGAAAATACAACATTTTGACATCTGGTCAGGTCTAAAAAATTGGCAAAAATTAGTGACACCTCTACCGTGACTATCTGATATGGTCACCATCCAAAGAATGGTGGAGGATTATTTTAATGACAGCTTCCAAATAGGCATGTGTGACAGTGCCTTTGACTACTGGGAAAAAAATAGCAATCTGTTAGCCCTTGTTCAAACTGGCTTTGCTTTACTTAAGTTGCCCAACCTCCTTTTTAGTTATTAAGAGTTTTCAGCACAGCCAGAAACCTTTAACAACACTACCATTACTTTCTTAGATGTGACCCTAATTATAGAAATAACCAAATTTCTAATTTGAGAATTTTAAGAACAAACAATGGGCCTGATTCAGACCCATTCGCTAGATGCGATCGCTCGCAGGGCAAGTCGTAAGCACCCCCACTTTGTTTTGGCGAGCGATCATTTTTTGTTTGTAGATGCCCATCAGCCTGTCTAAATATGCCCACTTGCGTATGTCATCTCCAGGAAGTGCATAAAACCATTGGTACATCAAGCACCATTGGATGTGATCGCAGCACTTGAGGTTGACTATACCCTGCCGCAAGCACTGCGAGCACTTCAGTATATATATTTCTAGCAAGTGATGTGTCCTATGATGCTGGCTGTTAATTATGCATGCCTCTGAAATGGTGTTTAAACACTCAGGCATGCCTGCGTCCGCAACTCCACTCCCCCATTACTACTGCCCTGCCCCTGTAACCACCCACAAATGGCCTCTCCTGTCACTCATACCTCTGGGCTGTCTTTGCAGGTAGAACGAGCATATCCCAATCACTCGTACTAGTTTACGCACCTGCACTGTGAACTATACGCATGCGCACATTTGAAAACATCGCCAGCAATGAGTGATCGCTTGCTAGCGAGCAGGTCTGAATCAGGTCCAATATCCACCAGTGATTTTAGATAAAGCGCTGGCGGATACTAGAAAACTATTACAAGAAGAACTTCTAAACGCTAAAAAATCCATGGAAAAGTTAAAAGAAAACAAATTTTCAGGAGAGGAAAGCTTCATTTTATATCCAAATATAATGCAAAATCTAATGAGGTTAAACAAATAATTAAAGCTAACTACCCAATCTTATTAGGGGATACGCAATTGCATAATCTTATTCCAATACAGCCACAAATTGTATATAAGAAAAATAAGAGTCTCAAAAATGTCCTAGCACCTAGCTTTATTAAACTTATTCACAAAGAAGAGGATGTAGACATATAGATAATAACAAGACTGTAACATTCTCTAATGTAAATTCAGCAACAACAGTTGATATTAAACAAGTTATCAATAGTGACACCCATTTTGTTATCTATGTTCTATGGTGTTTATGTCCATGTTATTATGTAGGTAGAACCACCAGACATTTAAAGAGAAGATTTTAGAACAGAGATGTAACATTCTAAAGAATGCTGTAAACCATAGTGATTCAAGACATTTCTTGGAACACAATGAGGGACAAATAAAAAATCTAAGGGTAATTGGCTTGGAACACATCCACAATACTAATAGAGGTGGTGACAGATATCTAAAACTCTGTCAGCAAGAAGTATACTGAATGTATAAATTAAAAACCTTGATTCCCGAAGGTCTGAATGAGGCGGTGGAGTTAAATACTATTAGGTGAGCAACTTGGCATACAGGGGATTTTAGAGACTGTCTTGGCTCATCATCCCTTACCTGCCTCTCTCACCTGATGTTTTTTCGAACGCCCCCATAATCACAGACCAACACTTTTCTTTTACTAGCCCTATCTGAACATATCCCCCACTTGAGATACATCTTTTTCTGTTCTTTTTTCTTGTTGTTTTTTATGTGATACTTTATACAATTTATATGTATACACTGGAATAATATCATTATTACTGAGAGTATTCTCTCAGGTTTAATGTATATCAAACATATTGTCTCCTAATATAAGGGGGGCATATAAAAGAATTATGTGACTTTATCACATAGTAACAAAGTGTAAGATAATTATATTGCTTAAATAAAACCTATCGGTGATTGGGGGGAGATCCTGTGAGAGGATTTAAAAATAAACTTGATGGGATATTAGATGTAGCTTTAAATAACAACTGGATCAACCAAAATGCCCAGGGATACATGAAAACAGAATTTCCAATATGCCCTATACTTTATTTATTGCCTAAAATTCACAAGATCCTTGATAAACCCCTGGGGCGACCTATAATTTCCAGTTGTAATTCTTTGTTTTTCAGAGTTGTGTCACCAAAATTGAAAGTTATTTGAAGGATACAAGTGATTTACTTGATAAAATTAGATCTTTACGTAATAAAGATGGTATTCTGGTGACCTTAGAGGTATCATCTTTATATACGGTCATTCCCCATGAGGAGGAGATGGTGGCGGTGAGAAAAACTCTTTCTAATACACACGTGGGACCATCACCTATTGAATTTTTTATGGAACTACTAGAACTGATGTTGACTTGCAATTACTTTAGATATGGGGACCAATACTACCTCCAGATGGCCGGAACCGCAATGGGTAGTAATATCGCACCAGCGTATGCGAGCATCTATATGGATACTTTTGAGAGAAATTGTGTGTTCCCGCCGTTTGGGGGTAGTATTGGTTTCTATCGAAGATTTATAGATGATATTCTTCTAATTTGGAGTGGCTTGGAGGAGGCAATTTTGGGCATGTTGGAGCACTTGAACCAACTTGATACTCCTATTAAACTAACCATGTCATATGACTATAGACTGATAGATTTTTTGGATGTAACCATATACACCACTGATTTTGGCTATGGATACAGACTCTACATAAAACCAACTGATCGTAACACTTTTTTAGATTTTAAAAGTCACCACCCTGAGTCCTTGAAACGCAATTTACCTGTTTCTCAATTTCTTTGCATTCTCCGGAACAACCCTGATCCATAGACAGCTGACTCCCAAATAAGGGAGATTCAAGATAGATCTCTGGTGAGAGGCTACAATCTAAGAACCACAGAAAGATGGCTCTTGAAGGCAAGGAAGATCTTCACTGAAGGCAACCAGAAGAAACAAAAAACAGAGATGGTGAATCCTTTTGTCATGACAATGACATTTGATACTGCTGGACCACTTATCAGTAAAGCGGTTCATGAGCATTGGCATGTGGTCACCAGTGATCCTTTGTTGAAATGGCGGATACCCGAGAAGCCACTTATGAGTTGTAGACAGGGTCGCAACCTTAAAGATATCCTTATGCGGCCAGATATGGCCATCCCACAAGACACACCTACATGGCTGAATAAAACAAAACCGGGGTGCTAATAGTGTTAATAGTGTGTGAACTGCACCACATGCAGGAGCATGATGGTGGGACAATTCTTCCATCACCCCCACACAGGACATAAGATCCCCATATGACATCGTGTTACATGTAATTCTGATCATGTAATCTACATCTTATTATGCCCATGTTCGTTATACTATGTGGGCAAGACTATTCGCCCAATTCACGAGTGAATGGCGAACCACAGGTCCTCGATTAGGACTGCCTTATCGATTGTATCTTCCGATAAACCGGTTGCCCGACACTTCCATGAGGCACAGCATGCTTTGTCATCACTGAAATGCATGATTATTGATTGGCTGCCCCCTCTCAGATGGGGAGGGGATTGTGCCAAGATATTATTGCGGTCAGTTTGGTGATTTTGTGGAGGTTCTGTGATATAGATTTTATTATGTCATGTGTGATATTTATTAATATGGATAAGAAGTATTTTAAACATGTACATTGTGCTTATTCTGACATGATCATGTGCTTGATGTTATTTTATAATCGGGTCAGCTAAGGATTGTTTCAGTCCTTTTACCTCCATTACCTTTAGATGGTCTAGGTGGCTGTTTATCCATTTCTATAATAGATACTCGGTATATTCCTTAATTGAGTGGAACGCATGCCAGCGGAAGCCATCAGAGTTTCATCAGCACAGTGGGATTATGTCCACTTAGCGCTGTTTTTATTGATCAGGTATGGAGAGTCTCAGCTAATAGTGCATGTGTTAATATCATATTTGTTTGTTTATATTGGCACCGCTGATGATGATTGACCATAATGCACTCCCTCAGCAGGTGGGTTACCACCTTAGAAAGGTAGGAGTTACATAATTAGCCTGGTGGGTATATAGTAGGGGTGTGCACCGGCCACTTTTCGTGTTTTGGTTTTGGATCTGGATCTTTCTTCGTGTTTTGGATCTGGATTGGTTTTGCCAAAACCACCCTTCCGTGTTTTGGGTTCTGGGTTTTGTGTTTTGGATCTGTATTTTTTTGAAAAAAAGCATAAAAACAGCTAAAATCACAGAATTTGTAGGTTTTTCTGCTCCTATGCTATTATTAACCTCAATAACCTTAATTTCCACTCATTTCCAGTCTATTCTGAACACCTCACACCTCACAATAGTGTTTTTATGTCCAAAAGGTTGCACCGAGGTAGCTGGATGACTATGCTAAGCGACACGAGTGGGCGGCACAAACACGTGACCCATCTAGGAGTGACACTGCAGTGGCAGGCAGGATGGCAGTTAGAAAAACTAGGCCCCAAACTGTACATAATGCAAAGAAAAAAAGAGGTGCAAGATGGAATTGTCCTTGGGCCCTCCCACCCACCCTTATGTTGTATAAACAGAACATGCACACTTTAACAAATCAATCATTTCAGCGCCAGGGTCTGCCACACAACTGTGGCTGAAATGATTGGTTCGTTTGGGCCCCCACAAAACAAGCTGGCAATTAATGTGTCCCTGCACAAACTGGCTCTACGGAGGCAAGATGTCATCCTCATCCTCCTCATCCACCGATTCCTCACCCTCTTCAGTGTGTACATCCTCATCCTCACAAAGTATTAACTCGTCCCCACTTGAATCCACCACCACAGGTCCCTCTGTACCTTCTGGAGGCTGGTCTCCCTGGAAGAGCTGATAATTCATTTTGATGAACATCATCTTCTCCACATTCTGTGGAAGCAACCTCCTACGCCTTTCGCTGACAAGGTTCCCGGCTGCACTAAACACTCTTTCGGAGTACACACTGGAGGGGGGGCAACTCAGGTAAAATAGAGCCAGTTTGTACAGGGGCCTCCAAATTGCCTCTTTTTCCTGCCAGTACAGGTATGGACTGTCTGACATGCCTACTTGGATGCTGTCACCGATGTAATCCTCCACCATTCTGTCAATGGTGACAGTATCATATGCAGTGACAGTAGACATGTCAGAAATTGTTGCCAGGTCCTTCAGTCCGGACCAGATGTCCAAACTTGGTCCTGCCTGCCCTGCATCACCGCCAGCGGGTTGCTTAGGATACCTAAGTTTTTTCCTGGCAGCCCCAGTTGCGGGAGAAAATGAAGAAGGAGCCGTTGACGTGTCACGTTCCGCTTCAGCTGACAGTGTGTTCACCAGCAGGTCTTTGCACCTCTGCAGGCTTGTGTCGGCCGGAAAGAGAGACACCACATAGGCTTTAAACCTAGGATCGAGCACGGTGGCCAAAATGTAGTGGTCTGATTTCAACAGATTGACCACCCTGGAATCCTGGCAAAGCGAATGAAGGGCTTCATCCACAAGTCCCACATGCCGAGCGGAATCGCTCCGTCTTAGCTCCTCCTTCACTTTCTCCAGCTGCTTCTGCAAAAGCCTGATGAGGGGAATGACCTGACTCAAGCTGGCAGTGTCTGAACTGACTTCACGTGTGGCAAGTTCGAAGGGCTGAAGAACCTTGCACAACACGGAAATCATTCTCCACTGCGCTTGAGTCAGGTGCATACCCCCTCCTTTGCCTATGTCATAGGTGGATGTATAGGCTTGTATGGCCTTTTGCTGCTCCTCCATCCTCTGAAGCATATAGAGGGTTGAGTTCCACCGCGTCACAACCTCTTGCTTCAGGTGATGGCGGGGCAGGTTCAAGAGTGTTTGCTGGCGCTCCAGTCTTCGGCACGCAGTCGCTGAATGGCGAAAGTGGCCAGAAATTTTTCGGGCCACCCAAAGCGTCTCCTGCACGCCCCTGTCGCTTTTCAGAAAATTCTGCACCACCAAGTTTATTGTGTGAGCAAAACATGGGACGTGCTGGAATTTGCCCAGATGTAATGCCCGCACAATATTGGTGGCGTTGTCAGATATCACAAATCCCCAGGAGAGTCTAAGTGGGGTAAGCCACTGGGCGATGATTTCCCTCAGTTTCTCTAAGAGGTTGTCGGCGGTGTGCCTCTTACTGAAACCGGTGATACACAGCGTAGCCTGCCTTGTAACGAGCTGGCGTTTCTGAGATGCTGCTACTGGTGACGCTGCTGCTGTTGCTGCGTAAGGTGATACATCTGCCCAGTGGGCTGTCACAGTCATATAGTCCTTAGTCTGCCCTGTTCCACTTGTCCACATGTCCGTGGTTAAGTGGACATTGTGTACAACGGCATTTTTCAGGACACTGAGGACACTTTTTCTGACGTTTCTGTACAGTCTCGGTATCGCCTGCCTAGTGAAGTGGAATCTAGACGGGATTTGGAACCGGGGACACACTACCTCCATCAATTGTCTAAATCCCACTGCACTAATGGCGGATACCGGACGCACGTCTAACACCAACATAGCAGTCAAGGCCTCAGTTATACGTTTTGCTTCAGGATGACTGCTGTCGTACTTCATCCTCCTCGCTAAGGACTGTTGGAGGGTCAATTGTTTAGTAAAAGTAGTGGTGTTCCTACTTCCTCTCTGGGATGATGAACGACTCCCAGCAGCAGCAGCAACAGCAGCAGCGGCAGCAGTAGGCGTAGCAATGCAGGATCCTCCGGAGGAATCCCGGATAGGAGAGTCAGTCATGCCAGTGATATGGCCTGCAGGACTACTTCCGATCCTGACTAAGGAGGAAATTGACGAGGAGGGAGTTGACGGTGTGGTTTGCAGGCGCTTGGATACAACAGGACAACGGGATTTAGGTGTCCCTGGACTGCTTACGGTCTGAGCCAAAGTTTCTGAACTTGACAGTAACTTTTTATGAACGCGCTGCAGGTGCCGTATAAGGGAGGATGTTCCTAGGTGGTTGACGTCCCTACCCCTACTTATTTCACCTTTACATATGGTACATATGGCAAGACAGTTGTTGTCCGGATTTGGATAGAAATATTGCCAGACCAAAGAGGTGGAATGTTTGGTCTTCTGCCCAGGCATGACCGTGATGGGCTTTTTCATCCCACGGACAACAACTGTCTCCCCCGGAGCCTGATTTAAACAAACCACATCACCATCAGAATCCTCCTCGCCAACTTCCTCCTCAGCGCCAGCTACACCAGTATCCTCATCCTGTTGTACTTCAACAGTGACATCTTCAATTTGCATATCAGCAAGTGGACTGTGGGTGCTCCTTTCAGCACTTGCAGGGGGCGTGCAAATGGTGGAAAGAGCCACCTCTTCCCGTCCAGTGCTGGGAAGGTCAGGCATCGCAACCACCACCACACTTGGACTCTCTTTGGGGATTTGTGATATCTTCTTAGAAAGCACAGTTCTTCGCTGTGCTTTTGCCAGCTTAACTCTTTTGATTTTTTTAGTGGGAGGAGTGCTTCCATCGTCATGTGAAGCTGAACCACTAGTCATGAACATACTAGGGATCGACCTTAGCCGTTCCTTGCCACTCCGTGTCGTAAATGGCATATTGGCAAGTTTACGTTTCTCTTCAGCTGATTTAAATGTCTTTTTCAAGGTCATTTTCCTGAACTTTGCCATTTGGGATTGTATGTGCCCTCTACTATGACATTGGGCATCGGCCTTGGCAGACGACGTTGATGGCATGTTATCGTCTATGTCATGACTAGTGGCAGCAGCTTCAGCACTAGGAGGAAGTGGTTCTTGATCTTTCTCTATTTTATTTTTATCGGAGAAAGTTTGGTCCTCCATTTATGTTATATCGATTTGATATATACGTGCGGCTAAACACAGAAAATAAATTTTTTTTTGGTTCGGACTGGAGTGTACTTTGTGGGTTACAGCACCCTTTAACGGTCAAGCCAGCCGGCCCTTTACTTATGACACAGGCGCACTCTTGGCACTACTTTGTTGATGCACGTGCGGCTACTGCGCACACAATTCACAAACACAGAAAATAATTTTTTTTTTGGTTTGGACTGGAGTGTACTTTCGGGGGTTACAGCACCCTTAACGGTCAAGCCAGCCGGCCCTTTACTTATGACACAGGCGCACGCTTGGCACTACTTTGTTGATGCACGTGCGGCTACTGCGCACACAATTCACAAACACAGAAAATAATTTTTTTTTTGGTTTGGACTGGAGTGTACTTTCGGGAGTTACAGCACCCTTAACGGTCAAGCCAGCCGGCCCTTTACTTATGACACAGGCGCACGCTTGGCACTACTTTGTTGATGCACGTGCGGCTACTGCGCACACAATTCACAAACACAGAAAATAATTTTTTTTTGGTTTGGACTGGAGTGTACTTTCAGGGGTTACAGCACCCTTTAACGGTCAAGCCAGCCGGCCCTTTACTTATGACACAGGCGCACGCTTGGCACTACTTTGTTGATGCACGTGCGGCTACTGCGCACACAATTCACAAACACAGAAAATAATTTTTTTTTGGTTTGGACTGGAGTGTACTTTCGGGGGTTACAGCACCCTTTAACGGTCAAGCCAGCCGGCCCTTTACTTATGACACAGGCGCACTCTTGGCACTACTTTGTTGATGCACGTGCGGCTACTGCGCACACAATTCACAAACACAGAAAATAATTTTTTTTTAGGTTTGGACTGGAGTGTACTTTCGGGGGTTACAGCACCCTTAACGGTCAAGCCAGCCGGCCCTTTACTTATGACACAGGCGCACGCTTGGCACTACTTTGTTGATGCACGTGCGGCTACTGCGCACACAATTCACAAACACAGAAAATAATTTTTTTTTAGGTTTGGACTGGAGTGTACTTTCGGGGGTTACAGCACCCTTTAACGGTCAAGCCAGCCGGCCCTTTACTTATGACACAGGCGCACGCTTGGCACTACTTTGTTGATGCACGTGCGGCTACTGCGCACACAATTCACAAACACAGAAAATAATTTTTTTTTAGGTTTGGACTGGAGTGTACTTTCGGGGGTTACAGCACCCTTAACGGTCAAGCCAGCCGGCCCTTTACTTATGACACAGGCGCACGCTTGGCACTACTTTGTTGATGCACGTGCGGCTACTGCGCACACAATTCACAAACACAGAAAATAATTTTTTTTTTGGTTTGGACTGGAGTGTACTTTCGGGGGTTACAGCACCCTTAACGGTCAAGCCAGCCGGCCCTTTACTTATGACACAGGCGCACGCTTGGCACTACTTTGTTGATGCACGTGCGGCTACTGCGCACACAATTCACAAACACAGAAAATAATTTTTTTTTTGGTTTGGACTGGAGTGTACTTTCGGGGGTTACAGCACCCTTAACGGTCAAGCCAGCCGGCCCTTTACTTATGACACAGGCGCACGCTTGGCACTACTTTGTTGATGCACGTGCGGCTACTGCGCACACAATTCACAAACACAGAAAATAATTTTTTTTTTGGTTTGGACTGGAGTGTACTTTCGGGGGTTACAGCACCCTTAACGGTCAAGCCAGCCGGCCCTTTACTTATGACACAGGCGAACGCTTGACACTACTTTGTTGATGCACGTGCGGCTACTGCGCACACAATTCACAAACACAGAAAATAATTTTTTTTTGGTTTGGACTGGAGTGTACTTTCAGGGGTTACAGCACCCTTTAACGGTCAAGCCAGCCGGCCCTTTACTTATGACACAGGCGCACGCTTGGCACTACTTTGTTGATGCACGTGCGGCTACTGCGCACACAATTCACAAACACAGAAAATAATTTTTTTTTGGTTTGGACTGGAGTGTACTTTCGGGGGTTACAGCACCCTTTAATGGTCAAGCCAGCCGGCCCTTTACTTATGACACAGGGGCACTCTTGGCACTACTTTGTTGATGCACGTGCGGCTACTGCGCACACAATTCACAAACACAGAAAATAATTTTTTTTTAGGTTTGGACTGGAGTGTACTTTCGGGGGTTACAGCACCCTTAACGGTCAAGCCAGCCGGCCCTTTACTTATGACACAGGCGCACGCTTGGCACTACTTTGTTGATGCACGTGCGGCTACTGCGCACACAATTCACAAACACAGAAAATAATTTTTTTTTGGTTTGGACTGGAGTGTACTTTCGGGGGTTACAGCACCCTTTAACGGTCAAGCCAGCCGGCCCTTTACTTATGACACAGGCGCACGCTTGGCACTACTTTGTTGATGCACGTGCGGCTACTGCGCACACAATTCACAAACACAGAAAATAATTTTTTTTTAGGTTTGGACTGGAGTGTACTTTCGGGGGTTACAGCACCCTTAACGGTCAAGCCAGCCGGCCCTTTACTTATGACACAGGCGCACGCTTGGCACTACTTTGTTGATGCACGTGCGGCTACTGCGCACACAATTCACAAACACAGAAAATAATTTTTTTTTTGGTTTGGACTGGAGTGTACTTTCGGGGGTTACAGCACCCTTAACGGTCAAGCCAGCCGGCCCTTTACTTATGACACAGGCGCACGCTTGGCACTACTTTGTTGATGCACGTGCGGCTACTGCGCACACAATTCACAAACACAGAAAATATATTATTTTTTTAGCACTTGGGGGGAGCACCCCTGATGGACAGAGCACCCCCTGGACAACACTACAGCACCCCTTTAGGACTGGGACACTGCACAGGACTTTGGAACTGACTGCACAACACAGTCCAGCCAGCCCCTATGGACTTTGAAGTAGTGGACACAGCCCCTATTAACAACAGCAGCACAGCACAACACAGCCAGCCCCTATGGACTTTGAAGTAGTGGACAACAGCAGCACTACACTACACTACACTACACAGCACTAACTCCCACCCTCCCTCTTCACTGTCCACAGCCGAGTGAGAAAATGGCGCCGACGCGGGTACCTTATATAGGATCCAAAACCCGCGAGACTCGGAAGGCGGGATGATGACGTTTTGCCTCGATGTCAGATCCGAGTCAGGCGGGAAAAGTCGAGCCTGACTCGGATCGGACTCGGATCGGGGGGGCTCGGGGGGGTTCGGATTTCAGAAATCCGAACCCGCTCACCCCTAGTATATAGGGGGAGTATGTCTCTTGTATTGTTATCTTGACAAAGGTCCACACATAGGACCGAAACATTTATTATCCTACTAATGTTGTGAAGTCTTTGATCTATGGAATAAAGAACATTTTTTTTGTGAAGACTAGTGAGTGCACCCCTATTTTTTCATTTGTATATATATATATATATATATATATATTATACACAACTATTTACATTTTTGGAGGAATATATACTGTTATTTCTATGTAGGATATTATTATTTGATACAAATAAATGATAATAATATGGCATTGTTAGATTAGCTAAATTAGAAACATGTATGTGAATACATCCAGTCAATCAGAACCTTTCTAATATGGGTTTTAAATGATCGATGAGAGCTCTTTAGGTCATAATCCTCATGATGATATTCCACCACACCCAAGCCGTTAGCATCATGACATGTGATCACAACGTGCCTGGAAAGTTGAAAAGAGGGCTTTCCCTTTTGCTCTCCCTAGAAACAGAAGGTATGTTTGCTGTGACATGACATGTGGGATCGGTATGATTTACAGTGACAGCCCAACAGAAGTGGAAATCCAGATAGTCCATTATGGCAAGTATACTAACCTAATTCCCCCCCTTACCCTAACTCTCCTTTAGGGGTGCCTAACCCTAACCCCCCTCTAATCCTCTTCCACTAGCCTAACCCTAACCTCCCGGGGGGTGCCTAACCCTAAGTCAACCCCGGGAGCTCTAAACCTAACCCTCCCCCCCACGGCTGTCCACGCCCGGCGCCCGTCTTACCTTCGATCGGTATGCCGGTCATCGGGCTCCCGGCATAGGTCTAATGATAGGTGTCAGGATTTAGACGCCTGTCATAAGACACTTGCCGGGATTAGACAGTCAGGAAGCCGGCGGTCAGGATCCCGTCCGTCGACTTCCTGACAGCTTCGACATGTCGCTATGCCAACTAGATATAAACATAACCAATAAGCTCTGACCACGTGAAAATGTCACATGCAAAATTAACGTGTCATTTTGTTATCTATTGAATACTTAATATAAAAGTAACATTTTTAGATACATAAGATAGAACATATAAAGAGCCGTGTGGTCCATTTCTTTTTATTATGTTTTGAATGTTTTATATGATATTTTTTTTAATCATTATTTACATATTTTATAAAATTAGGTGACAATGATTATAGCAATTAAGTGGTGTATAAATATATGCACGCTAATGAGGAAAGATATCCATTTGCCTCTGAGGAAGCTGTTGTTTGACAGGGAAACGCATTAGCGATACACCTGACCCTGCTACTAGGACCTGTTTCCAATACCACAGAGGAACTTTTGTGAATTCCACAAATCTTTTTTGGTTTCAACACATCCTTTATCTAGTGGTCCTTCTGCCCCATTGTGGGTGAATCCACTCCAGCTCACCGTGCACCAAACTTCAGCATTTATATGTAATTGTGGAGGTACCTCTAAGCATTATGATGAACTTTGTTCTGGACTTTTGTATGGGATATACAGCAAGAATGACATCACTAACTATACCACTGTAAAACTACTGGGGCCAACCTATACCAACTGTGGTAATTATACTAACATTTAAAACAACAGGCACTGTTTGATACATTTGATGCTGCTGATTTTATTCAAGCAATCTTTTGAATTAAGTAGCAGGTGTCAAGTGAAAATAACACTTTCCAATATTTAGAAGCTTTTTGAAAGCTACAAATGTTTTATATATAATATGATTCATTATATGTGATTTTAATTTGTGAAAATTAAATAATATAAATATTTTTATACAAGATCACACGGCTCTATATTGATTTTCTTTTTATATTATTTTTCTTCAAATAAGAAATATAAGCATATTGGTTTTATAACTCACAATTGAACCAGATTACATTTTTAGCACCACTCTTTTTGTTTTGTATTCAGCCAGAAAACTTGTCAGAAATTGGAGTAGGTGGCTAATTCCTCAAAATGTTGAAAAGATGATGTTCATCAAAACGAACTACAAATTCCACTAGGAAGAACCTGTAATGGTGGATTGCTGCGGGGATGAATTAACATTGTGTGAAGATGATGTAAACACTAATGAGAATGAGAATGACAATGACATCTTGCCTCTGTAGAGATCATTGCCAGCAATGTCAGCTGCCCATTGTTAGCTTGTTTTGAGGGGGCCCAGACAAACTGATCACTTCAGCCACATAAGTGGCAATCCCTGTCACTGAAGTGTTTGGTTTGGTAAACTGTGCATGTGCTTTATAATATACAACATAAGGGTGGGTGTGAGGGCCCAAGGACAACTCCATCTTGCACCACTTTTTCATTATGGGCTTTACCAAGATTGTGTGTGTTTGATTGGGAGTGTACCCTATATTCCTTTACTTTACTGGGGCATTTATGTTATTTTGTATCTTATAATGCCATCTATCACTAGCTTCTAATACAGGCATTTGGGTCTCTCTTCCTGTAGCTTCTTAGCAGATGCGTATAGAATCCAAAACCCATGAAATCTGATATTGCTAATTTCCTGATGATGCCGCCAATACTTTTGAGAGGTGAAGAAACGCGTGGAGTCTGTGAACAGCCGCGACTGTGATCTCATCACCTATACTGATTATTTAATGCTTCTAACAAACCATCTACTATAAATGGCAACATCGGCCTAAGAACCTTCCAAATATTCCACTGAAACATATAGGAATATTCCAGTCGCAAACAGGTTCGAGCAATTATATGTGAGTGCACCACATTTCTTTATATAAAGATACCTGCCTTATTTAGAGCACAGGTAATTTATGCTCTCCCAATAAGAACCTGCAGATATTTAATGTTACAAACGTACCTGGCATAAAAGCACAATAACTAATTTGTTACAAAGTAATATATGTGGAACTGAAACAGAATGACTGATTTGTATCTGCTGAGACACTGTTGAGATGCATGCGGAGCATTTAAACGTATTAATATATACAGGCTGTAGGAAATCCGAGCCATTTGTTAAGGAATGAATACAAGGAGGAAATGGTGTTTCTTATTCGTGCCACCGGCAGAGAGTTTTTATACGGTTTTATACCTGCTACAATTATTGAGAACATAATATCAGGAGGAAGCTGTGGACCTGATTCAGACCCAGTCGCTAGGATGCGTTCGCTCATAGCTGGCCAATATTTGCATTCTGCGCATGTGTACGTATCGCAGTGCGCGTGTGCAAATCAGTGCGAGAGATCGGTAAAGCGCTCACTTCTTGCACATAGACAGCCCAGCAGAGTGAGTGACAGGAGAAGTCATTTGTGGGTGGTGACAGGGGCTCACCATTGACAACGGGGGAGTGGAGGTGCGAACGCAGGCATGCCTGAGCATCTTAACGCCATTTCAGAGGCGTGCATAAGTAACAGGCAGCGTCATAGTACACATCACCTGTATTGTACTGGTTGTATTTTACACTGAAGTGATCGCAGTGCTTGCGGTAGGGTATAGTCAACCTGAAGTGCTGCATTCACTTCCGATGGTACCCGGTGTACCGATGGTTGCATACACTTCCTGGAGATGATGTGCGCAAGTGGGCGTCTTAAGACAGGTTGGTGGGCATCTACATACACAAAGCGATCGCATGCCAAGACATAGTGGGCGTGCTTATGCATTGACGTGCGATCGCCTGCCTTGCTGGGTGTGTGCCGGATTTGCATACGCTGGGTGCGAACGTATCTAGCAAGTGGGATGGAATCGAGCCCTGTGTCTCTTACTTTTGCCTATAAACAAAAAGTCTTCCGGGATTCAAGTAATCTAAAGGACCGAGTATATACTGTACATTGTAGCTATATGTGTTTGCATGCTAAACAAAATAGACCAGATACACAGACAATTGGTTTTTTATCTATGTTTACATATATTTCTTTGGGACATGTCTTTTAATATATTATATAATTATTGAGATATGTAATTTTTATGTGTCATTAAAATATTGATTATTCAGACAGCACACTTTTCTCTGCTATTTTCGGTTGTATGCATTTCTGAAAGGTTTAGTATTACCTAACCTGATTTTGAAGCGGCACTCCGATATTTCTAAAATAATTTTAATATTTTTATTGTCATCTAAAGGCCAGCGCCAGATTTTGCTATTTTTTGGTTTCCATTTTATAGATATGAATGTGTATTATTGATCATATAGAATAATATGCAAAAGGGATATTAAAAAATTTAAAAGACAAATGTTGTATCGCTAACTAGTTATGACAATGAGTAGTCAGGCTATAATAGGAGTGATGGAATAACAATGCCACCCTTGATGAGGTGTGAGATAGAGGATTAGCTGAGAAGAGGAGTTCACTGAAAGAGTGTGCATGAATCAATGACCAAAAAAATAATGGCCATGTGCAGGATGGACCTCTGATGTGCTAAAGGCTTTGTTGTAGGCTTTCATGTATGCTTCCAGGTATGTATTGACATATAATTAATATCCAGTACCTCGTCTTTCTGTTTTTAATGAATTAAATGTTTTGCCCTAGAGGAGGGGCCATCTGGATTGCAGACTTTACTATTAGTTTTTTGCAGCTTTGCAATGCAATCCTTGCAATCATGCAAATGCAACAGGAGGTGTACGACACCCCCTGTTGCATTTACGATCCCAGTACTGTGTCGGAGGTTGCAGTGCTGAGTTCACCATCGTGACCATCGGTGGTCAGTGGTCATGATGGTGGTCGGAGCCAGGCGGCCGGCAAGCCGAGTAAGCCTCAGCTTACTCAGGCTGGCCATCTTGCGAGCCCAGCAGACTGCGTACGTCCATGCAGTCTCTGGGCTGACCACACCCAAAAAACGTTGCGCTTCCGGGAACACCGGCTGACCCCACCCCTGCACCGCCCCTTAAATGCCTCTGCCTATCAATCAGGCAGAGACATTCAAGGGCTAGCATGCGTGTTAGCAGGACCCATTCTGCACCCTCACAGAATGAGTCCTGTGCATGCGCAGATTCCCGAATATGTACTCTTGTTCAAATAATTCTATTTCTTTGAAGAATGTCTCCTTCCTTTGCCTTGTTAAAACACTTTATATATTGAACATTTCTATCATGTCACCCACTTTCCCTTCTCTGCTCCAAACTATTAATATTTTAGTCTTTCCTGGTACATTTTGTGGTGTAGACCTTGCACCATTTTAGTTGCCCTTCTATGTACAGTCACTAATGTATTACTATTAGGGATGAGCGGGTTCGGTTCCCTGAGAACCGAACCCACCCGAACTTCGGGGATCCGGGGCGATCCGAGCCCAAGCTCGGATCTCCCTGTCTGCCCCGGATCCCTCTCCCGAGGCAAAACCTCGAGATCTGCTGTCGGATCTCGAGGTTTTGCCTCGAGCGGCCATTTAAAAAAAAATGCCTTTGCCTTTAATGGGCAAAGTGCTGATTGGCTGACAGAGCCGTCTGTCACGGCTCTCAGCCAATCAGCATTATGGTGCTCATTTGCATGTAGCACGGACTCGTGAGATCCGTGCTACATGCATCTGTGTGATTGACAGTGACACAGAGCACAGATGGGTCAGTGAGACCCGTCTGTGCTGCTGTGTATTTCAATGACACAGATGCACGCACGGACCAGGAGATCCGTGCTACTTGCATCTGTGTCATTGACACAGAGCACTAACGGGTCCGTGAGACCCGTCTGTGCTGCTGTGGTAAATAAAAAAAAAAAAACCTGTGTAAAAAGAGAAAAAAATGGCGTCCTCCCCCCCAAAAAAAGAGCAACCAGCCCCGGGCATTAGTGACCCAGTGCTGGGTGTGCTTAAGTACAGGGGACCCCTACGTCGTTTGTCCCCTGTATTTAAGCACACCCAGCACTGGGTTACTAATGCCCGGGGCTGGTTGCTCTTTTTTGGGGGGGTGCACGCCATTTTTTTCTTTTTTTACACAGGTTTTTTTTTTTTTTTTTACCACAGCAGCACAGACGGGTCTCACGGACCTGTCATTGCTCTGTGCCAATCACACAGATGCATGTAGCACGGATCTCCCGGGTTCGTGCTACATGCAAATGGGCACCATAACGCTGATTGGCTTCCTGTCTGCCACTGCAGTGCCACTCCTAGATGGGCCACGTGTTTGTGCCGCCCCCTTGTGTCGCTTAGCATAGTCATCCAGCTTCCTCGGTACAACCTTTTGGCCTAAAAACAATATTGTGAGGTGTGAGGTGTTCAGAATAGAGTGGAAATGAGTGGAAATTAATGTTATTGGGGTTATTAATAGCGTAGGAACAAAAAAAGGCCCATTTATGTGATTTTAGCGGGTTTTTTTTATTTTTTAAGAAAAAATCCAGATCCAAAACACAAAACCCAGAACCCAAAACACGGAAGGGTGGTTTTGGCAAAACCAATCCAGATCCAAAACACGAAGAAAGATCCAGATCCAAAACCAAAACACAAAACACGAAAAGTGTCCGGTGCACACCCCTAATTACTATCCTTCTGGAGATATGTTATTCGAGATGAAGACGTACCAATGACCTATACAGTGGTATCACTTTTTTCTTTCTGCTACTGATTCCTCTCCCTATGCAACCAAGCACCTGACTTGCCTTCCTTGCCTTGCCTTCAACGCATATCTCTACTAAGAGGTCATATTTTATGGACTGTTTTTAATCAAACACAGGTGCGTTAATCTATTTACCTGGGTCCGTAATTATCCCACCTGCTTCACAGACAGAAAACATGACCTGCTGGGAAACCTTGTGGGTTGATGCTGAGAATCAATGTTTTATAGCAAAATATAATGAAAAATGAATTAAATAAAAGTTTTCTTGCCTGATCTATTCTTTCTAACAGGAAGTAACTTAGGTGGTTAAAATTCTTTTACATTTTTTCTAATGCAAAATAGTAAACAATTGAATGAAGAAAAGCTAAAAATGTATTGCGTTTTTGTACATAAGAATAAGAAATGAATTGGCCCCTCAGTATCCAAAAATGTTAAAATCTTGGGAAACTTTTGACCTGGGGTTTGGAAAATAAATGACAATATACTGTAGAAAAGGACAATTTTGTAACTGGAATTTTTACATAATAGAGAACACTGCATACAAAATTACTTTTTTTCTCTACCTTCAAGGAATAAATGAATAAAGTACGATGCTTTACCTTTTCATACCAAGCAAGAAGTGGCGTGTCTCTAAAAACCTCTTCATATCTCAGAGGGAAGTAATACACATTCTTAAAATTTGACAGTATTGGAAAATATTTCTTTGCTGTGTCTTCAGAGTTTGTATTATTCAATCCTTTCATGAAGTAAATCACTGGTCTTTCACTATACACCCGAGCTGCAGACTCAATAGCACATAACACCAGTGAAGGTGGGTGCATCCTGTCTGTGGTCTCCACGAAAATAATACTATCACCCCCTCCTAAAATGTCTGATGGATTTAGAGAATTGGAGCCAATGTCTTCTGTTATTTTATTGGAAAACAGTCTTTTTCTGAAGCTATTAAATATATCTCCTTCTGAGAAGAAAGACTTGTAATGATGAACAAGCTGAAGATTGAAGTTTCTGTAGAAGAAACCAATGGCTACCAATAGAAGAAAGAAGATCAATCTCTTCCAGGCTTTTATCATTGTTGTAAAATGGTGGTCAGACTGCAAGAGAAAGCACATTACTTTATGGTATGCTGAAACAATCTAATACAAGTTAACACAATTTAACATTGCAACAAAAATCTAAGAAACTAAAGCAAATGAAAATGTATCACATACAGTAATATGGGTATGTAATATATATGTAATATATATATCCTGGCGGTTGAGATGCTGGTGCTTAGAATTCCCGTGCCGGAATCCTGACACCAGTCAGAAGCCCGGTGCCAGCATCCTGATCGCCTGCATCCTGACGGTAAGTACAATTAGGCACTAGGAAGAGGGTTAGGGTCAGGCTGTGGGGGGAGGCGGATAAGGTTAATCTGCAGGGGGGAAGGTTAGACTTTGGGAGCAGTGGTTAGGTTTAGGCAGCAGGGAGGGAAGGTTAGGTTTAGGGATAGGTTTTGGATACTCACCGACAGGTGTCAGTATTCTAACCCTGTCACATTCTGGCATCGGGATTCTGACCGCCTAGATCCCGAGTGCCGGCATCCTGCACCTAACCCATTAAGACAACCCTATAGTCAGTCCATTCTTAATTAATCGTCATCATCAAGCTAAACAGAGCCGTATTTTATGAGAAAAAGTATATTTATTGAAGGTGGGCGGTCCTAAAATAAAAGTAGATTGAATTTTGAGGTGACATTTTACTCTTTCCACCAATAGTATTTTTCGGTGCATTTACAACTCTAGGAGCAGATTTATTTTCTGGGTGCAGTTTGAAGATACTTGAAATCCATTTGATGTAGTAAAAGTGCCAGTTGCTCAATCACAAAACCAATGCAGTTTGTTAATGAGCTTTAGTGTCTTAAGAACATTCTTGTTAACTGTTTAATACTCTTTTATTAAAATAAATAAATGAACAAGGACAACAGGAAACAGTGACACTTCATGTAAAATATGCAGGCTAGTTGACATTTATTATTTTCCATATCTGCCAACACATGAATATAATTTTCTGTGTCCTCTTTTGCTGGATCGGCACAAATAGTATAAGCATTACCAGTTCCATGATGGCTAGTGCCATACAGTAACATATCCACTGGGTGTAATTTCTTTTTTAATGGATTGTATTCTACAGTATATACTTGTAGCAGACAGTTGGTGAGTGCCAGCGCCAATTCTAGTTATGAAATTGAACAGACCATATTGGCAATAAATGACATCACAGCAGTAGCCAGACCACATTGTGACTCATAATGCTTGATCCTAACTATTGATTACAAAGGAACAGTCCTAAAGGAAAATTAAACAAGATGCACCACTTATAGTGATGTACACCTCTAGAAAATGGGCATGGATGGCAAAACATGGGAGCCAAGCTTTATTTATTTATTTTTTCAAATACATGCTGTATGAAAATGTAGCTAAAATGCATTTCTAAAACTTTTCGAAATATTTTAATTCTCAAATAGATATTCTGAAGAGCTAATTGGCTGAGAGCTCTCAGCCAATCAGCACTTTCCTACTGATGGCAATGGGGATGAACGGTCATTTCAGGTTTGCAAACTGTACAGTGTACTGTACAGTGCTGTCCGTGGGGATCAGGTTTGTATTTTTTTTATTTTACCAAGATATATGGATGCCTACAAGGACTGAAGAAGAGGTCACCCAAGGGTTTGGTATGTATGTAATTGGTCTATTTTTGAATTGATGTCTGTGTACTGTGGTTATAATAATTTTTTCTTTACAGATGGACTACAGGTGCCAGCAAGCCCTTAATGTCCGGTCATGCTGGCACTTGTTGTTCCACAAGTGCCGGCATGCTGGGACTGGCTCTCTGGGACCTGTCGGTTGCCTGTTAAGAACATATTTACTATTATTTTACTTTTACCCACATATCCAAAGCCCAGGTACTGCATGGAAAAGCCCTGGTCTTTCAGCCGAGCAAAAATATTTCCTCGGGAGGGAAATATTTTTGATTTTTTGGGGGGAGGTTACCACTTTCTGAGGAATTCCAGCCCTGGCCTGACTAGTTTGGGGCTAGGTCACAGATGGCAGGTGGACTCCACACTGTATGCCTCCCTGCTATATCGTCAGTCCCCTGGCTGGTGTAGCCTTGTGCTGGTTATTGGAGAATAAGGGGAACCTCACACCATTCTCCCCCCATTTTCCAATACCAGACTAGACTCAAAGGTCCAGTACTAGTTAATGATTTGGGAAGGAAGGGGGGGACGCATTTGTTTTAATAAAAACTTTTTGTTGCTACTAGCAGCACCTAAACAAGTGGCTTTGGAGAAGTGCGATGGTATTATACTCTATTTTCTATTGGGCTTTTAATTTTAGATTATTAGTTCTTAATTAATTAAGACATTCTATAGGGTTTATAGTTTATTAAACTGCCATCCCAGCTGCCACTGCTGCGCCACTATGTTTCATAGATGTGTTATATTCTTTTAAATAGAGGTGATCCGGTACAGTTTTCCCGAAAACCAAACCCACCCGAATTATGCTAATCCGACCGGATCCGAGTTCCAACTTGGTTATCTCCGTCGGGCTCAAATTCTAAAATGAGGCAAAACATCATCTTCCTGTAGTTGGATCTTGAGGTGTTTTGGATTGCATATACAGTAAAAGTTGCTCCCATGTGTTTGGCCACCATTTCATGCTGGAGATCTGATGGGGGAGGTAGAGTAGGTAGGGCTCTAGCACTAGAAAGAAAAAAACTTGTTTATTTAGCTTGGCAGCAGTACTTAGGACCATATTCAATTTGAGGCGATGACGTCATTTTCGCCTATTTCAATTGTCCCCGTATTCAATTACATTGCGAAAAGTCAATGTAAAAAAAACGGGGATAATTTTACACCAGCCTTTAGCAGGCGAAAAAAAGTGCAGAATTGGGGTTTAGGGGTGCAGGCTTTAAAAAAAATAGCCTGCACCCTTGAGAATGCCCCCTCAAAACAATCTGTGTTATAAAAATAAATAATAAAAAATAAAAAAATTCGGGACACCCCAATTTTTTTTTTTAAATGTTGGGGTTAAAAAAAAAATGAGAACACATCCTAAAGTACCGAAATAGATTCCAGAGAGGTTCGGAAGTATGCAGCAGGTGTATGTTTGAGGAATTTAAAAAAATCTTTTTAGGTACTTAAAAATATGCTTGCACCCATTTTCATGTGCCCCAAATTTGATGGGCATAGTTATTTTTTTTTTTAAAAATTGCTAAGTAGACTTCAGCACCTTCTTCACAGCCGCATTTATGCACCTGCCGCGGCTATTTAAAAACCCAACTTCCCTTCTGCATGCAAAACTAGGGTACCCATTGTGATCCCACATGTCTGGACATCTTTAGGGGGGTCCCAGGATGATTTCCCAAAAATTCTGTTTTTTTCGCCAATCCAAATTTCAGCGGGTCCTGTTTTCGCATCCTTTTAAATTGAATACGGGGAAAATCGGGCACGCAGGCGATACTCTTCCACCTGGAAAACAGGAAATGAGGCAAAAAGTCCAGCAAAAACCGAGCGCTCGCTATGAATGAGGGTGGCTGCTTTTTTTAAAAAAAGTCGGCCTCCTGGCCGCTCGCTAAGCTGTGGGTGACCACCCACAGCTTTTGCGAGAGGCCAGGTGATGGTCGCGATGGTCGCGACCATTGGGCTTGTGACGAGACCCTTGTGGTAGGGTCTCGCCTGCCGCAAGCCCAAGTGAGCTTCCGGCTCTAATAGAGAATGCCTCTGTTTGTCCAGCCACCCCCCCACCCTGCCTACAAAATGGGGCGAGCTATCGATCAACATCGACAGCCGCCCAGTTTGTAGCGAGCCCCGGAGCGAGTGAATTTCTCACTCACTACGGAACTTGTGCAAGCGCATTGCGCACACCATGCATGCGAAATGCAAAACCATCAACCCTCTTGCGAGTGCATAGCGCTTGCGAGCGGGTCTGAATGAGACCCTTTGTGTAACACCGTCAGGTCACTGTTGATCACATGTCAAAATAAAATAGAAAAAAAGACCTTAAATTACTGTTTGTGGTGATCTCTGTTAGCCACCTATTAACAATAATAGAAAAAAAATTTGTATTGTTTGTGGTGGTCACTGGTTTAAAACAAACTAAAAAAAACAACTTATTTTAAATTTGTGTGTTTTTTTTGTCTAGACTAGTGAAAGCAGAGACAGGCCTGTGATACAAGAATACTAATGCACAGTACATTCAGGAATGTTTTCTGTGCAGTGTGTCACAGTTTGTATGGAGTTATAAAAAAATAAAAAAGTATTTTTCTTGTTTAAAATAATTTGTGTTTTTCAGACTAGTGAATGCCAGGCAGGCTCATGATACAGGACTAATGCACAGTAGCTTCAGAGTCACTGTGTTGTCTGCCCAGTGTGTCGCATACAGTTTTGTGAAGTTATAAAAAATAAAAAAGTATTTTTCTTGTTTAAAATCATTTGTGTCTTTCAGAATAGTGAACATCAGGCAGATGCATGATACCAGACTACAGCACAGTAGCTTCATAATAATAATAATAATAATAATAATAATAATAATAATAATATCTGCACAGTGTGTCATTATGGATCAGGAAGATCAATCGATAGAACAGCAGGAGCAGCAACCAAATACTAGCATGAAGATGATACTAGTTCTTTAATCAACTTCATCTACTAAAGCCGGTACTCAAGGGCCTAGAGAATTTAATTCAGGGCATCTGAAATCAAAACAATATTTAACATTGCTAAAGAAAAAAACACCTTCAATAAAGGGAAATTTGACTGCAGACAAACATAAAATTGCCAACATGCCATTCACCACATGCAGTGGAAAAAGGAAGGATCAGCCCTTAGCCTTTATTTCTGAGTGGTGGCCCTACAACTGCTGTGAGACAGGCATCTTCTGCTTCACATGACAATGCAAGACCCTCTCACTCAGGTACTAGAAGAGGTATATAAAAACCCTAAGGCAGAAGAACAAAATATGTGTTGTTCTGAAACATCTCAAATCCCTGAGGAGAGTATAAATGTGTGCATGAGTGCTATGTATGAACCTAACCTTTCTCATACTGTACTCATAGAGAAGACTCCTTCCACCATTTCTGCACCTTCTGCAAATGTGGGGTTGAGCAGCATAAGTAAAGATGCTGATGTAATAAAAATTGAGGATGATAGTGTGGAGGATCTTTTGAGCAGGCTCTAGAAATAGTACAGAGTTTTGGAAGAAGGGCTTTATTAGTTAAGGTGTATATCGAATCCGCTTTTCGGCTGTTGCCCCTTTTACCCTTACTTTTTTAAGTACATGGGTTTTAGCGTTGCGATGCTCTATTATGTTGATAGAGGTTTGCCAATGGGTTGTTCCATCTCTTGTTCCTTTTCTAAATGTTTTAGTTCCTTTTTGCAGTGGTGCTTACAGGCGAGTACCGGGCATGCTGGTGTGTCCCACTACCTGGATGATTTTCTGTTAGTAGGGCCAGCAGATACCCAGGTTTGTGAGGATTTACTTTTTTCCTTGCAGGCCTAGTTCGCAGTTGTAGGTGTTCCTGTTGCCCGTAACAAGATGGAGGGTCTGGTTACATGCTTATCGTATTTGGGTATAGAAATCGATACCTTGCTAGAGTTATGCCGATTGCTGATTGAGAATGTGCAAAAAAGGTCTCGTTAAAGCAGCTGCAGTTGTTGCTAGGCCTCCTTAACTTCGCCTTTATAGTCATTCCTATGGGTCGGGTTTTTTGTAGGCGGCTTGTAAGAGCCATGGCAGGTGTTAAGAGGCCCATCACCTTATTCACATATCGCAAGATCTGAGGGAGGACCTTCACATTTGGTTGCTGTTCCATTCGTGATTTCAATGGCGTTCGGATATGGCTCCAGGCCCCTGTAGCTAATTCTGAGCTTCAACTATTTATGGAAGCATTCGGTTCCGTCAGTTTCGGTGCCTTTTTTGAATGGGAATGGTGCGCGGAGCCTTGTCCGGAATCTTGGGGAGTTCTAGGCCTTACAAGGAACATCCTGCTTTTGGAACTTTTCCCTATTGTGGTGACTGTTGAGCTGTGGGCTCACAGGCTTTGTAATAGGCAGGTACTTTTCTGGTGCGATAATTTGGGCATGGTCCAGGCGGTAAATAATCAGGGCATAATCGCTGTTGTCTTTGAAGTTGTTGTGGCACTTGACACTCCTTTGCCTGCAAAAGAATATTGAGTTTAGGGCACAGCATATTCCATGTGTTTCAATTGAGATAGCATACTCCTTATCTCATTTACAGTGGGGCAGGTTTCGTTCACTCGCTCCTTTTGCTTCTCTTCATAGTTTAACCTGCCCCTCCAATGTCTGGCAGATTATCGTGCCGGCATCAAAGTACTCACACTGAAGTCTCTGGCCCCTAGCACCTTAAAGACCTACATGGTGGCAAGGACACTTGGCAGGGTTTCTTGGCTTCCATGCGCGGGGAAGGTAAGATGGTTGATGATTGTATGGCAGAGTTTGTTTGGAACTGGCATGAAGGGGGTCGTTCTAAGGTGGCTATGTCTTCAGCGCTATCTGGTATTGCTTCATTGGAAGGAGTTCATCAGAAGGTCAATATGGCAATTGGCCATTTTGTCCATAGTGTTGGGGGCCGCTTCATACGGCACCCACGTTTGCATTATGAAGAGGAGAGCTTTTATAGACCTGATGGGTTACAATTAACGGGAGTGGGGCTAGAGCTGTTTATCAGCAACCTATGCAGTTTCCTGTAGGTTTTAAAGGGTCACAGTTTGGTGGCAGACCTGGTGCTATGAACCGGGCTTTGGCGGGAAGCAGTGCTCCTGGGCGGCCTATTATTAGTGCAGGAGAGCGGCAAGTTGGTCACCGCCTAAAGGGGGACCTGGTCCCTGTCCAAGGGAAGGGCTTGGGCTGGGCCAATTAAGGTGGGATGGTACTGCCTCAGGTCAGTCTGCGTGGGTCGGGGATCTGCCCCTAGTATTTATTATTGATTTCCATAGGGCTGTGGCCTCAGAGCACTGCTTTCTGCCTGCCACCTTTTTCTCATTTCAATTCGATCAATAAATTCTGGCTGTGACCTCTTTTAATTGCATACATGTGTCAGTGTGTTCATTCCTAGGTTTAAGTTAAGTTAATAAAAAGGAATGGTAAAACAAATGAGTGATTTAATAGGCAGCTGTGGCTCATTATCATATAGATGCAATGTTCGTACATGAATTCTATTAACTCAGCAGATAAACAAATAAACAGCCAGTCAATCAGAAGCTGCAAGATATTCTACAAGTGCCAGCATGCAATAACAGTCATGAGCTGCCAGTGATGCTTAGAAAATTTACTAAGAATAAAGATAGGTCGAGATGACCATCTAGGGTGATTTATTGATTATTTTCCCTGCTTGCAGATTTACTAAAGGCAAAGTCGGGTGAGTTAGAGAGAGATTTCTCTCATCTCACTCGTAAAACTCGGGTGAGATAGCAATCTCTAATCTCATCACCATTGGGCCAAATCGGAAGTACTTTTCACCTAAAACATACATCTCTCAAATTTACCAAAAATCGGTATGACAAGCTTGGGTGAGATAGGAGCAAACTCTCTGTCAAAATCACTTTTCAAACTCTCAACCCCCTGAGCTGTAAGATGGTCAGAAACATACACAAATCATTGTGATTTTTGTATGTTTTTTCTGTAACTTGTAAAAATAGGGATAATTTGTAAAAAAAAAAAAAAAAAGACGTGAGGTCCCCCCCCATAACACTAGCCAGCCTGTCCTGGTTCTTAACATTACAGGGAAAAAAACTGTGTAGGGATCCCCTGTAATGTAAGAACCAGCACAAGGCAGCAAGGACAGAGCTGGTTTTAAATATACAAAGAAAAAAAAATGACTTGAGTTCCACCATATATTTAAAACCAGCCCTGGACCCTTCCACTGTATATTTAAAACCAGCCCTGGGGGACTGATGTCACAGCCTTGGGTGCCCTTTCACCGGGCCCCCCAGCCACAGCATCAGCCCTGACCATTAGTCAGCCCAGGCCAGGGATCCCTGGGGAGTTGGTGACTTCCCCCCAATGAAGGGGTCACCCTTTCCAGGGCACCCCTGGCTTAGGCTGATAGCCCGGGGCTATCCCCGCCACCCCTGGGTGGTGGGTGGCAGGTTGATTGTGTTAGGTGTAGTGTAAAAAATTGATTTATCATCATTCTCTTTACAGTGGAACTACAGGTCCCAGCAAGCCTCCCCGGCATGCTGGTACTTGGAGAACCACAAGTACCAGCATGCGGGGCATTAAGGGCCCACTGAGACCTGCAGTTCACCTGTAAAGAAATGGTTAAAAAAACAGACAACACACCGTGATAATAAAGCTTTAATGCATACATACATACATACACATACTCAATCACCTGTTTCCAGATGTACACGTCCACTTGTCAACGTAAAATATCCCCACGATTTACCTGTAAAAAAAGATCCAATACTCACCTTTATGTCCCACGATGTTCTCTGCAGAGAAACCAAGACTGGCCCCTGATACAATGTAACAGCATGTTATCTAATGTCTAATGTTAGCCGCTGCTGATTGGCCGGTGGCCCAGGACTGAAGTCTGCTCGATCCCACGAGCAGACAGTAGCACAATGTAACAGCATGCAGTAAAATGCTGTTACATTGTATCAGGGGTCCGTCTTGGATTTCTGCAGAGAGCATCGTGGGACATTAAGGTGAGTATTGGATATTTTTTTACAGGTAAATCGTGGGGATACTTTACGTTGACAAGTGGATGTGAACATCTGGAAATAGGTGAGTATGTATGTATGCATTAAAGCTTTATTATCATGGTGTATTGTGTTGCTTTTAACCATTTCTTTACAGGTGAACTACAGGTACCAGTGGGCCCTTAATGCCCTGCATGCTGTTACTTGTGGTTCTCCAAGTACCAGCATGCCGGGGAGGTTTGCTGGGACCTGTAGTTCCACTGTAAAGACAATGTTGAAATATAAATTTTTTACACTACACCTAACAATCAACCCACCACCCACCACCCAGGGGTAGCGGGGATAGCCCCGGGCTATCAGCCTAAGCCAGGAGTGCCCTGGAGAGGGTGACCCCTTTTTTGGGGGGGTCACCAACTCCCCAGGGATCCCTGGCCTGGGCTGACTGATGGTCAGGGCTGATGCTGTAGCTGGGGGGCCCGGTGAAAGGGCACCCCTGGCTGTGGCATCAGTCCCCCATTAGAAAGGGTCCAGGGCTGGTTTTAAATATACGGTGGAGCTCACGTTATTTTTTTGTCCGTATATTTAAAACCAGCTCTGTCCCTGCTGCCTTGTGCTGGTTCTTACATTACAGGGGATCCCTACACATTTTTTACCCTAAAATGTAACAAAAAAAGTCTGCACAAGTAATACCAGAGTTAGTTGAGAATATGAAATATAAGGTTTAGAATAAGTTAATAAATACCAACATGATGGTCTATCACATACAATAAATTCTGGATGACACTAGGTTGGTGGTGCACCCACAAAAATTTGTGCAATACACATGTAGGAAATTTTTTGTGAAGAACAAAAACTAAAGAAAAGACAAATATGTCTTTGTAGGCGCACTCTTAAGACAATATGTAAAGTTAATAAGTAGAAAGTTAATAAAACTTAGCATTTAATGAATAAGTTTACTAAAAGGAATTCTCTTCAATATGAAATTTCACACTTAAATATATTAGCTGAATATCAGCATGTTGATACTATGATCAAAAAATGAGAAAAAATCAAGGTGATACATAATAATTGTATTTCATGCATAAAGAGCCAAAGGTAAACTGTAAAGAAATTTATCAGATTTGGACCATATTCTAAGTCTAACACACACTAGTCAGTGTGGGAAGAGGGAAGAAATGGTATACAATGTATAGAGAAAATATCTATTGTTATTAACCAGTGGTTATATGCATGATAAAGAAAATGGCGAACATAAATACTTGAATTAGATGGATCTCTAAGGTCCTGTATCTACTAATAAAGGCCCTCATTCAGAGCCGCTCGTTAGCGGCAGTACGCTCGTTCCGAGCGATGTTTGCACATCTGCGCATGCGTACGCTTTTTAGTACGCATGCGCGAACCAGTCAGTGCGGCCGAAAATCGTTTGTACGCTATATAGCGAGTGCCTGCTATTTTGAGTGACAGAATGAGGCGTATGTGGGTGGTAACAGGGGAAGGTGCTTGAAAATGGGGAGTGGAGATCCGAACGCAGGCGTGCTTAAAGGTCAAAACGGGCGTTTTATGGGTGTGTATATTTAAAACAGCAGCGTCAATGACCACGTCACTGGGTTATTTTAGAGCCAGAACTGCTCGCAAATTTGTGGTAGCAAACACCAACCACAAGAATAGCGAGCAGTTCATACGCTGGTCGATGTACTCGATTAATCTAATAAATAGCGGACATGACGTATGGTGCGAGCGGCCAGGGGGCGTTTTTAACAAATAAACGAGCGTATGTTTTGCTCGTTCGTTCAGACTTAGAGGTGTGAACAGACTGCAATGTGCGTACGGATTATTTGAATAGCCACCCCTTGTTTTTAAACGAACGACCGCAAATAGCGAACGGCTCTGAATGAGGGCCAAAGTCCACAATGGAAACAGAGACACCACACACAGCAAACAAATACTCTGACTGACATGAGATAAATAAATTCAAAATGAGTAATATGTTGGAAATCAGTCAATTGGATAGACAATAATTCCAACTGCAGTTTAACTCTCCCAGTGCTGTTGAATAAGTGACAGTATTAGGATACAGGTAAAATGTAAAAAGCTCATTCCAGAACAAAGTGCCATCTGTAGGGCAAACCAGTGCGGAGTGTACCTCAATGGAAAATGTCTGGAAGGTAAATATATAAGTGTTCTGTTGAAAAGAGCAAGGTCTGAGGTGAGAGATACGCACTAAGGCCCTCATTCAGAGCCGGACGCTCTGAGCAGAGCGCTCGCTCTGAATGAGGGCCGTCCTCCATAAAAATGGAGCATCCTCCTGGACGCTCGTATAGCTGTGGGTCACCACCTGCAGCACATACGAGCGTGCAGGATGATGGTCACGATGGTCTTGACCATCGCGACCATCACCAGTGCGAGCAGAAGCCTGTGGTCGGGGTTTTCGAGCACAAGCCCTGGAGTGATTTTGGCTCTATCAGAACCAAAATCACTCCCACTGACATCACTAGTGATGTCAGTGGGGCCGGCTTCTGATGGTAGGCGTTCCCTTGGGAACGCCTCCGTCTGGCAGGCACGCCCCCGGCACGCCCACCAAAGGGGGCGTGCTGTCAATCAACATCTACAGCACGCCCCCTTTGATCAGACACAACGAGCGAAGGAAAGTCCTTCGCTCGTTGCGTCTGGTGCATGCGCACGACGGAGCTCCCTCCGTCGAGCACATGCGCAGTGCACACCATCGACTTGCGAGCAGACAGCCGCTTGCGAGTGGGTCTGAATGAGGCCCTAAGTCACTTCTACTGTTCCCAGTCAATCGAACTGGGAATGAGAGAGTGACAGCTGCGTTGCCTCAGAAGAAATAACAGTAAAGCACTTCTGCTTTCTGATAAGTAGCTGCGTCTGAGCCCTGGTACCAGCTGGGCATTGCGTCTGAGCCCCTGGTTAGTGTTTTTTTTGGGGGGGAACCTCACAGCTTTTTTTTTTAGACATTTCTCAAATTTTTACAAGGGAAAACAAACAAGCAGCAAGCACATATCTCACTGATATGTGCTGGCTGCTAGCTCGGGAGAGATTTGCAGAGAGAAAACACTGCAATCTCGGGTGAGTAATCTACTGCAAAACGAGTTACTCGAGAGAGATATCTTGTTCTGCTTCACCATCGGCAAACTCGTTTAGCCTCAAATCACCTGTTTGCAAATTTGGTAAAAGAAAAGGGATTAAATCACCCGAGGTTGCACTCAGTGGCGTCACTAGGGGGGTATGGGCTGCCCCGGATGACACCTTCCAATGGGGTCAAACCAAAATAGCACCATCCGAGAGGGTGACACCAAAATGGCAAAGCTGCTATTTTGCTGTAGTGTGATTGCCCCCCCCCACTGCTGCACAGGTAGAGGAGACTGTGCAGCAGCAGTCTCCCTGGTTCCAGGCTACTCACAGGGGGGGGGAATGGTGGACCCAAGCCCCCCCTGGGCTCCTCCAACAGGTCTGACCTGGGTCTGAATAATTAATATGTGCCCCCCCCACCCTCTGAGTACCCCTGCCCCCAGTAGTTAAAATCTCTAGCTTAGCAGTACTGGCAGAAACAGATGCAGCAGTAAAATTTGTACCCATCCATTAAATTCATTACAATATTATGTTAAGCAATGAGGTAATATTATAACATTATACTGGGTAGTATTTGTTTCTATTTATGTGTTTTGCACTTTTTCTTTTCTTACCAACTTCCAGTGGCTTCGCAGTGTAATGTATTCATGCATCTGAATGAAGCCTCTATGCATTTGCATGTATTATGATACCCGTCTCCATAATCATGTGTATGTGCATAAGCATATAAAAATATGAGGAAAAACAAAACAGAGTTGGCTACATTTGCGTGCAGGCAAAGAAAAAAATCTATTTGCGATGATAAAACACCATTAATTTATAAAGTAGAATAGAATGATCAGGGTGTCTGATGTTCAAAAAAAATATATATATATTTAATGATAAATATATATTGCTTATAGAACATATTTATTCAGGCTAGGATATGACTTGCCAAATTACAAACATTTATATTTGAACAATTAACACATACATATGTACCAACAAATACAACATATAAAAATACATAAAACTAATTGAACAAACAATAGTGATCACAATGACTCCAAGGCGATCTCCAAGTCTAATCTATAAATGACACTGTTATTAAAAAGACTCCGGGCCTGATTCAGAGACGGACACTCTGAAAGAGCGCTCGCTCTGAATCTGGGCATTTATTTTTTTTTTGTGCGGCCTCCTGGCCGCTCGCATAGCTGTGGGTGACCACCCACAGCTATAGTGAGCGGCCAGGATGATGGTCGCGATGGTCAAGACCATCACGACCATCGGGCTTGCGACGAGACCCTTGTGGTAGGGTCTCATGGCCGCAAGCCACAGAGAGCTTCAGGCTCTAAAAGAGCCGGAAGCTCTCCCATTGACATCACTGGTGATGTCAGTGGGGTCGCCCACAAATGTAAGGCGTTCGCTTGGGAATGCCTCGACTTGTGAAGCCACCCCCCCCGGCCACACTTGCAAAATGGGGTGAGCTGTCAATCACCATCGACAGCTCGCCCCCTTGGGGCGAGACCCGGAGCAACGGAGCGCCCAACGCTAGCCGGGTCTCGCGCATGCGCACAACAGAGCCGACTCCGTTGTGCACATGCCCAGTGGGCAAACATCGACCCAGTTGCGAGCGCTCAGCGATTGCGGCCAGGTCTGAATCGGCCCACAGTCCATATATTCACAAAAATATTGCTCCTGGTTTTAAGCCACAAATCAGATGCAAATGAAAACTTGTATAGTCACCACTCTCCACTAATGTTATTAGTCAGCACTCAGTATGCTGTGCGGGATTAGGCAGTCCTGAATATCTCCTGTCCTGTAAAGAGTCGTGCAGTGGCTGCGCTTGCATGCCACCTGTATTTCCACCTGCAGGGGTCCGCCTTGGCCACAAATGCTGATGATAGAATTGGACATCAGTAGCCTCTATATTCCAGATGGTATGGAGGATTCCCCAAGTGGACAGCAACAACAATGGAAAGTGTATGGCAACCAGTCCCAGCGATGGCGAAGGGGTGAATGTGCTAAGATATCGATTGTCCAGACGTGCATTCGCATATGGCATTGGATCCTCTAACCGGTTTCACTCCTGTATAGAGGGAGCTTTTTGAAAGAGTGATTTGCCATTCAGTCTATACGACCTTCTAAAGCCCATAGATAATTGATAAATTGAATTCCAGTGTCCATCATTGATTAAACCTACACCTGTTCCTCAGATCAGTTGATTTAATTTAAATACATACATATTACTATCACATAGATTAGAAAGATATTGCAATCACAATATAACACCCACATATTAAAAAACATCTATATATGTTAAATTGATATTCAATAATATGAAAAATCGCTAGAAATATAATGACTTTGCACATACCAAGCCATTTCTCTACCATTGCACTACTAAGTACACTGTATTCTGACTGAAACCCTGCAGTAGATCTATATCTTACAAAACCTCAACACATCAAAACACGGGAGAAGGTACCGTAATGTATTTATTATTTGGAAAAACTTTAAATTGATACATTTGTGGGCAGCCCTTGTACGTTCATTGAAAGTGTTACGTGACCCCCCAGCTGAAATAAGTACCCACCCCTGTATTAAAGCTTGATGTCCAGTGATACCCATAACCTGGTTTTGCTGGCTATTGGTATTGCTGGCTAATTTCTCTGCAAATCATGGGGAAGTCTATTCAAGAAAAATTGTGGTAGTAAATGTAGTGCCACATTGTCCTTTATGTGGTAGTGGAGGATTGTTAGAGAAAAACAAAATGTTTTTCCCTATTATATGTTTACTTTTCATTAAAGTTGTTTTTTCTATTACTTTCTTTTAAAATCAAAGTAGAACTAGAAGCCAATGTCCAGGTAAGCGTAAGCCATACAGTATATAGTAAGTTTTATGGGGCACATCCACTAGCAGACTTTGAAATGACTTCACGATTACGACATTATAATCGTGCAGTTGTTTGACAGTCTGTGCTATGCCTACACTGAATGATCAGTCGTTCAGTGTAGGCACATCAATCATCCCCTAACAGGCTCAACCTGACTTTATTGTCAGGTTGACCAGCATGTTCGGACAATGATTTATGTCAGAAACGACCAGCGGGAGCGGGCAACGCTGGTCGTTTCCGACATTAATATGCCTGATTCATGCATGATTCATGAGCGATTGAATGATAATTATATCGTTATCGTTCAATCGCTCAAAGAAATCGTCAAGTGGATGTGCGCCTTAACCTGTATACCAGATTATACAGACTCGTAGTAGCAGAAACTTTTGTTTTATAGACATTACACTGAAAAGACGAGATATGATCAATGTTACATAACAGATATCAATAATTAATAATTTATTGTTTTTACAGATGAAAAAAGTTGTGTATTTTGTAAAATTTTTAGTCTATTAGCGTTACACTGTATTCCAAATTTAGTAATTGCAAAACACGTGATGAAGATGAAGATTAGAGGGGGAGCAGAAACTATTACAACAACAAAACAATTTCCAACAATGTAATATATTATGGTAACCATGATGGTAATAAGAAAGTTTAGAAGGATCCATACTGTTTCTTCACCATGGTCAAGTTATATTGATTTCAAAATTATATAAGCTCTAAGGGGTATATTTACTAAAGTGTGGGGCTTTGGAAATGGAGATGTTGCCCAAAGCAACCAATCAGATTCTAGCTATTATGTTCTAGAAGGTACAAGATAAATGTTAGGTAGAATCTGATTGATTGCTATGTGCAACAGCTCCACTTTTAAAGACCCGTAATTAAGTAAATATACCCCATAGAGTAAAAACTGAACATGAAAATATAAAAGAGACAAATATTCTAAAATAACATTATAAAGAAAAATGTAAATTGAATTATATAGGAATATCATACTGTACCTTATATCCGTAGAAGTATAATAATGGAAGTGTCCATGCACTGGACAATTTCTACAACTAATGAAGCAGCACAACAAAAGACCTAAGCTTTATGTCACTTCTTGGCTCTGCTTTCAGCTCATAAATTATCTTGCAAATTATGCAACACAGTTGCACAAACTTGATTCACCCCTGATTCATATTACACCACATAGTAGTGTCCCTTACTCATGTATGACACACAGCTCTGCCCCTTTTACACAATGCCCACAGTTGTGCCCCTTATACCCAATGCTCACAGTAGTAGTTCCCCTAATACACATAATTCCCATGGTAGCAGTGCCCCTTATACAATGCCCACAGCAGTAGTGCACCTTACACATAATGCCCACAGCAGTAGTGCCCCTTATGCAATGCCCATTGTAGTGGTGCCCCTTATGCAGTGCCCACAGTAGCAGTAGTTCTCCTTATTCAGTGCCCACAGTAGTGGTAGTGCCCCTTATACAGTGCCTCCAGTAGTGGTGCCCCTTATGCAGTGCCCCCAGTAGTGGTGCCCCTTATGCAGTTCCCCCAGTAGTGGAAGTGCTCCTTATGCAGTGCTCACAGTGGTAATGTCCCTCATGCAGTGCCCCCAGTACTGGTAGTGCCACTTATGCAGTGCCCACAGTGGTATTGTCCCTTATTCAGTGCCCCCAGTAGTGGTGCTACTTATTCAGTGCCCCCAGCAGTGGTGCCCCTTATGCAGTGTCCTTAGGAATAGTGCCCCCAGTAGTAGTTCCCCCTGTTGAAATAATACCCCCATTAGTATTGCCCCCTGTAATAATTCCCCCAGTAGTAGTGCCCCCAATAGTAATGCCCTTGAGTAAATGCCCCTAGTAGCAGTGCCCCCAATAGTAATTCCCCTGAGTAAATTCCCCCAGTAGTAGTGCCCCAATTGTAATGCCACTGAGTAAATGTCCCAAGTAGCAGTGCCCCCAATAATAAATCCCCCAAATACATGCTCCAAGTAGTAGTGCTCCCAATAGTAATACCCCAATTAAATACCCCCAGTAGTAGTGCCCCCAATAGTAATGCCCCAGAGTAAATTCCCCAGTATTGGTGCCCCCAATAGTAATGCCCCCAAGTAAATGCCCCAAGTAGTAGTACTGCCAATAGTTATGCCCCCAAGTAAATGCCCCCAGAAGTTGCCTGGGGCTCCGTACACACAAAAAAAACAAAAACAAAATAATACTTACCTTAAGCCCCGCTCTTGTGTCCGCTGCCTCCGGTCTGCCTGGCTGCTCTGCTGAACTATGGGAGAGACGTCATGATGTCTCTTCCATAATGCCCATGGGGGGAGCCGGAAGCCAGAGCTCAAGAGTGAGTGTGGGGAGGGAGCCGGGTGCCTGCTGGTTACAAAATCTCAGTGGGCACCCAGCAAATGGAGCCTCCCTGCGGTACCAGGCTGAGGTGGTTCGGAGTAGGCAGAACTTGTTCTGTTTCCAAAAATAATTTATGGAATGCAGTTCCGCCTGGTGCCAGCCCACTTTAACCCCTGTTAGGCACACTCCAGCGGAAAACTCAAACTATGAGCCGCCTTAGTACTTAACCAGTGGTGTTGGTTTTTTGATAAGTAGCAGATAGAGCCATACTCACTGTTACACATAGGGAGAGGATTTACTAAAGCTTCTAAAACAGACAAGTGGCCCATAGCAAATAATAAGATTCTATTGCAATCTATAAAATGATACACATAATCTGATTGGTTGCTAAGGGCATCACCATCACTTGTTTGTTTTAAAAGCTTTAGTAAATATACACTGTACAGTGATGATGGAGTGGATTGGGATTCATTACTGTTCAACAGTTGGTGAGTGTATGACACCTGTGGGCAGCACTGCAGGTTGCTGGACAGCGTTTAATGCAGTTATAACTCTGGGTCTCTCACAAGCTAAGTAGTAGCCATCTGTCTCACCATGTCACAGTGGCAAGATGACCCCTGCACAGTACTATTTGTTGTGGCCATCTGAGTATAGGCAATGGTCAATTGATGCTCTTTTCCATATTTTCTTAAGAACTGCTCCACCTACTCTATCTGTTTTACACATGTTATGCTTGTGAAGTTGTCTATAAATGTCAAGGTATATCTATGCATTCACATATTTTACTTCCATTGGACCACAAACATCTAAATATACTATTTCAAGTGGTTTTGTAGCCCTGCTTGTTGATTTTGGAAATGGCTGATGACTTTGTTTTCCCAAAATACAGCTCTCATAGGTTTCTGTATGTTAGTCACTGACATTGTTGTGACCTTCCCACTCTTTAGTTCTGAGCATTGTCCTATCCAAGGTGACTAAATGCCAGAGTTCTAAGGACTGCAAGTCAGTTGTAATCACTGCATAACAGTGGTGTGTGTCTAGGATGTATAATTGCTTATAACTTGTGCCTGTAGCTGTGATTGTCCCTTTTCTGTTTATCACAATGCACTTTCCTTTTGTGAAGTGAACTTTGTAGCAACTCTGATCTGACACTTATGGCTAGAATATGTGTTCCCAATTCAGAGTTGTTAGGCACACACCAGCAGATGACTCAAACTACAGTATGAACAGCCCTTGTACTTAACCAGTGGTGTTGGTTTATTGATAAGTAGCAGGTACAGCCATACTCGCTTTTACATTTATACTGGTGGAGTGGAGTTTCATGCAGCTCACCAGCTGGTGATAGTATGACACTTGCAGACCTTCCAACATGACCCATTCCATTAGGTACAAAATGCTCTGCTCCTGGACTTCCCTCTTAATTGATGATTGCAGCCACCTGTGGTGAACCAACTGTCTCATGAATCATAAAGTTCAACACAGGTGGCTGCAATCAATAATTAGGTGGGAAGTCCAGAAGCAGAGCATTCTGTACCTGATGGAACGGGTAGGCACTTGTGGGTAGTGGTGTAGGATGTTGGACAGTGTCCATCTCCCATGAAGTCACTCTATCTATGCAGTGGCAAGATGGAACCTGTGCATGCACAGTACTACCTACTGTGGCCATTTTGGTATAGGGAGTGAAACATTCCTGAAGTGACACTGATATCAAGTCTGTGCAGTAGCACACTCCTCTTTCAACATGCTAGACACTATTAACTTTGCAATAATTCAAAGAAAACTGTTCCCTTGCTGTCATGTGTGTCCCTACTATTACACCCCCTACTGTCCTGTGTGTCCTACTACATTGCCCCTGCTGCCTGTGTGTCCCTACTACTACTCCCAGCTCTCATGTGTGACCCTACTAATACTAGCACCAGCTTGTATGTGACATTTTACTACAAATGTTACCCATGCTGTCTTCTTGTGTCTATTATTACTTACTACTACCCTGAAACATCATGTACCTACTACTACTACCGACCTATCATGTGTCCATACTACTACCACACCCATCTGACATTCATACCTACTACTCCCACCCACCTATCATGTGTCCATATTACTACTGCACCCACCCACCTGAAATTCATACCTACTATTCCCAACCACCTATCATGTGTCCTTACTACCACTACACCCACCCACCTGACATGCATACCTACTACTGCTACCCTCCTATCATGTGTCCATACTACAACTACTACACTCACCCACCTGACATTCATACATACTACTCCCACACACCTATCATGTGTCCTTGCTACAACTACACCCACCCACCTATCATGTGTCAATACTACTACTACACCCACCCACCAGACATTCATACCTACTTCTCCCACCTACCGATCATGTGTCCTTACTACTACATGCACCCACCTGACATGCATACATACTACACCCACCCACCTACTATGTGTCCTTACTACTACTACTATACACACCCACCTATCAAGTGTCCTGACTACTACTACACCTACCCACCTGACATGCATACTTACTACTCCTACTCACCTATCGTGTGTCCTTACTACTACTACACCCACCCACCTGACTGTCATACCTACTACTCCCACCTATCATGTGTCCTTACTACTACTACACCCACCCACCTGACATTCATACCTACTTCTCCCACCAACTTATCATGTGTCCTTATTACTACTACACCAACCCACCTGACATGCATACCTACTACTCCCATTCACCTATCATGTGTCCTTACTACTTCTACACCCACCCACCTGACATTCATACCTACTACTCCCACCTATCATGTGACCATAGTGCTACTACACCCATCCACCTGACATGCATACCTACTACTCCCACCCACCTATCATGTGTCCATACTACTACTACACCCACACACCTGACATGCATACATACTACACCCACCCACCTACTATGTGTCCTTACTACTACTACTACACACACCCACCTATCAAGTGTCCTGACTACTACTACACCTACCCACCTGACATGCATACTTACTACTCCTACTCACCTATCATGTGTCTTTACTACTACTACACCCACCCACCTGACTGTCATACCTACTACTCCCACCCACCTATCATGTGTCCTTACTACTACTACACCCACCCACCTGACATTCATACCTACTACTCCCACCAACTTATCATGTGTCCTTATTACTACTACACCAACCCACCTGACATGCATACCTACTACTCCCATTCACCTATCATGTGTCCTTACTACTTCTACACCCACCCACCTGACATTCATACCTACTACTCCCACCTATCATGTGACCATAGTGCTACTACACCCATCCACCTGACATGCATACCTACTACTCCCACCCACCTATCATGTGTCCATACTACTACTACACCCACACACCTGACATGCATACCTACTACTACCACCCACCTATCATGTGTCCATACTACTACTACACCCACCCACCTGACATGCATACCTACTACTCCCACCCACCTATCATGTGTCCATACTACTACTACACCCGCCCACCTGACATGCATACCTACTACTACCACCCACCTATCATGTGTCCATACTACTACTACACCTACCCACCTGACATGCATACCTACAACTCCCACCCACCTAATATATCTTCTTACTACTACATCCATTTATCTGACATGCATACCTACTACTCCCACCCACCTATCATGTGTTCATACTAAAACTAAATCCACCCGCCTTACATGCATACCTTCTACTCCCACCCACCTATCATGTGTCCTTACTACTACTACACTCACCTATCATCTATCAATACTACTACTATGCCCGCCCACCTATCATGTATCCATACTACTACTACACCCACCCACCTGACATGCATACCTACTACTCCCACCCACCTATCATGTGTCCATACTACTACTACACCCGCCCACCTGACATGCATACCTACTACTACCACCCACCTATCATGTGTCCATACTACTACTACACCTACCCACCTGACATGCATACCTACAACTCCCACCCACCTAATATATCTTCTTACTACTACACCCATTTACCTGACATGCATACCTACTACTCCCACCCACCTATCATGTGTTCATACTACTACTAAACCCACCTGCCTTACATGCATACCTTCTACTCCCACCCACCTATCATGTGTCCTTACTACTACTACACTCACCTATCATCTATCAATACTACTACTATGCCCGCCCACCTATCATGTATCCATACTACTACTACACTCACCCACCTGACATTCATACCTACTACTCCCACACACCTATCATGTGTCCTTGCTACAACTACACCCACCCACCTTTCATGTGTCAATACTACTACTACACCCACCCACCTGACATTCATACCTACTTCTCCCACCTACCGATCATGTGTCCTTACTACTACATGCACCCACCTGACATGCATACATACTACACCCACCCACCTACTATGTGTCCTTACTACTACTACTACACACACCCACCTATCAAGTGTCCTGACTACTACTACACCTACCCACCTGACATGCATACTTACTACTCCCACTCACCTATCATGTGTCCTTACTACTACTACACCCACCCACCTGACTGTCATACCTACTACTCCCACCCACCTATCATGTGTCCTTACTACTACTACTCCCACCCACCTGACATTCATACCTACTACTCCCACCCACTTATCATGTGTCCTTATTACTACTACACCAACCCACCTGACATGCATACCTACTACTCCCATTCACCTATCATGTGTCCTTACTACTTCTACACCCACCCACCTGACATTCATACCTACTACTCCCACCTATCATGTGACCATAGTGCTACTACACCCATCCACCTGACATGCATACCTACTACTCCCACCCACCTATCATGTGTCCATACTACTACTACACCCACACACCCGACATGCATACCTACTACTACCACCCACCTATCATGTGTCCATACAACTACTACACCCACCCACCTGACATGCATACCTACTACTCCCACCCACCTTTCATGTGTCCATACTACTACTACACCCGCCCACCTGACATGCATACCTACTACTACCACCCACCTATCATGTGTCCATACTACTACTACACCTACCCACCTGACATGCATACCTACAACTCCCACCCACCTAATATATCTTCTTACTACTACACCCATTTACCTGACATGCATACCTACTTCTCCCACCCACCTATCATGTGTTCATACTACTACTAAACCCACCCACCTTACATGCATACCTTCTACTCCCACCCACCTATCATGTGTCCTTACTACTACTACACTCACCTATCATCTATCAATACTACTACTATGCCCGCCCACCTATCATGTATCCATACTACTGCTACATTCACCTGCCTGACATGCATACCTACTACTCTAACCAACCTAACATGTATCTATAGTGCAATTACCTATCCAACCGTCATGTCCCTAGTAATATAGCCACCCACCTATCATATGTTAATAGTACTATTACTACAACAGCTCTGGATAGAATTAACCAGTTATAATAAACAGAAAGCATTTTCTTTTAATTTAAAACTTTCTTTTCTTATATATATATATACATATATATATATATATATATATATATATATAGTGACACAGTTAGGTTAGGGGGTCCGTCTCCTGCGTAGAAGACTCCTTCCTTACACACACACAGCTGCAGGGAAGCAGCACACCAGTCTGGATGCAAGTACAAGCTGGTCGGCACCAGTCTTTATTGTACAACGTCAGAAATAACACAAAGAAAACATAAACGTAAATCCTAGCCCTGTCGGGGCACTAACTTCACAGGTAGTTCCCTCACTACCAGAACCTGGCAGGGCCTAATGCCCTTGCCAGCAAAAAAGCACAGAACAGTACTCACAGATAGGTTTTCCAAGTGTCTCTGAGCAAACTCCCTGTCTGCTCTCCCAGGTCAGCCCTCAACACACTAGGCTTATATTGGCCACTCTCAGGTGGGAACCCAATCAAGCCTGCTACCAGGCTGCGAGAACCAAAACCTGGAGTGGCCGTGAGTGGAGCCCTCCCTCTCCTCTCACCAACAACCCCAGGTCCCAAACCGGCTTTTCAAAAAGCCGACACTCAAGCCTGCTACAGTGCAGACTTTCTCCTGGGGGTTTAGAACACATAAGACAGGAATCTGGGACCAATGTACCTGCCACACACCACTTTACCAGTGATCCTATCACATATCCCCCCTTTGTTTCGACCTGTGGGCCGGAACAACTGAAGCCCCCAAACAATGAACGCGTGACAACGCGTCTGCATTGGCCAGCTGGCTTCCTGGCCTGTGTTCCACTGAAAATTTAAAAGTTTGTAACACCAAGAACCATCTCGTAATTCTCGCATTACTGTCCTTATTTTCAGACATCCACTTCAGAGGGGCATGGTCAGTGATCAATTTGAACTTTCTTCCGACCAAGTAGTACCTGAGAGCCTCTGACGCCCACTTTATGGCCAACGCCTCCTTCTCCACTGTGGCATAGTTTCTCTCATGTACATTCAACTTTTTGCTAAGATAGAAAATAGGGTGTTCCTCACCCTCCTTGTTCTGGGACAGGACCGCTCCTATACCTACTTCTGGTGAATCGGTTTGTACTATGAATTCCCTTTCAAAACTAGGAGTCATCAGGACTGGTTGGGAACACAACGCTACTTTCAACTCCTGAAAAGCTTTCTCTGCCTCAGGACTCCATTCTACCATGACTTTTTGTTTGCCTTTGGTCAGGTCAGTCAGTGGGACTGCCATGGTGGCAAAGTTGGTATAAACCTCCTGTAGTACCCCGTAATTCCCAAGAAGGCTCTCACCTGCTTCTTATTCAGAGGCCGTGGCCAGTTTTGTATGGCATCAACTTTATTGAGCTGAGGCTTTATCAGGCCTCTGCCAATGGTGTATCCCAGATATTTTACTTCCTCCATGCCTAGACAACACTTTTTTGGGTTGGCTGTCAAACCTGCCTTATAGATGAAGTCCAACACTGCTTGTACCCTGGGTAAGTGAGACTGCCAATCAGGACTATGAACGACCACGTCATCCAGAGAAGCAGCTGCATACCGTCTAAGGGGCCTTAGAATCCTGTCCATCATTCTTTGGAAGGTAGCAGGTGCCCCATGTAGCCTGAAGGGCAACATCTTGTACTGAAACAAGCCCTCTGGCGCCGAAAAAGCTCTTTTGTTTGGCGCTCTCGGTTAACGGTACTTGCCAATACCCTTTGGTTAGGTCAAGAGTGGTTAAATACCTTGCCGTCCCTAGTCTCTCAATCAGTTCATCCACTTTTGGCATCGGGTAGGCATCGAATTTTGAAACACTGTTCAACTTTCGGAAGTCATTGCAGAAACGCACACCCGTCGGGCTTTGGAATCAACACAATGGGACTTGACCATTCACTATGTGATTCTTCAATAACCCCTAACTCTAGCATATTTTTAATTTCTTTCAACACCGATTCTCTTTGTGCTTCTGGTAACCTATAGGGCTTTAGATTAACTTTAACCCCTGGGTCAGTGATGATGTCATGTTTAATGACCGAGGTTTTCCAAGGTACGTCAGAGAACAGCACCCTATTTCTAATCAGAAACTCCTTGACCTCTTGTTGTTGAATTGCTGACAGGGTTTTTGCCACTGTCACTTCAGGAACTAAGGGCCCTGGACTTACTGGAGGGTCTCGGACGGCCGACAGTACCGTTCTATCTTTCCAGGGCTTTAACAGATTTATATGGTATATCTGTTCCGGCTTTCTTTTCCCCAGCTGGTAAACTTTGTAATTGACCTGCCCCACTCTTCCTAAGATTTCAAAGGGCCCTTGCCATTTAGCCAAAAGTTTATTTTCCACAGTGGGAACCAATACTAACACTCTGTCCCCAGGAGCAAAGCTGCGTAACCGAGCATTGCAGTTGTATACCCTCTGCTGTGCCTGTTGAGCCTGTTCCAGATGCTCTCTCACTATCGGCATTACCGCAGCAATTCTCTCCTGCATTTGGGAAACATACTCAATCACCGTTTTGTAAGGACTAGACTGCCCCTCCCATGTCTCTTTGGCAATGTCTAGTAACCACCTTGGGTGTCTCCCATACAACAAGTCGAAGGGTGAAAACCCGGTGGAGGACTGGGGAACTTCTCTTATGGCCAACAATAAATACGGCAATAAGTAGTCCCAATCCCTACCATCCTTGTCGACCACTTTCCTAAGCATGTGTTTTAATGTCTTGTTAAACCTCTCGACCAGCCCATCGGTTTGGGGGTGATAAACCGAAGTTCTTAACTGTTCGATTTTGAACAGGCGGCATAACTCTTTCATGACTTTGGACATAAACGGTGTACCCTGGTCAGTTAGTATCTCCTTAGGTATACCCAGCCTGCTAAAGACATGAACTAGCTCTCTGGCAATGGTCTTGGTTGATGTATTGCGCAACGGGATCGCTTCCGGGTACCTGGTAGCGTAATCCATTATGACCAGAATATACTGGTGTCCCCTGGCAGACTTCATTAAGGGTCTAACCAAATCCATCGCTATTCTTTCAAACGGCACCTCTCTGATAGGCAATGGAACTAGTGGACCCTTAAAATGTGGCCTGGGAGCATGATACTGACACTCAGGGCAGGATGCGCAAAAGTCAGAAACCTCTTTATGAAGCCTGGGCCAGAAAAACCTCTGAATTATTTGCTCAGTGGTTTTCTCTACCCCTGGAATGGCCTGCCATTATATGACCATGGGCCAGATCCAACACTGTGCTGCTGTAAGCTTTGGGAACTATTAGTTGTTCCACAACATCTTCCCCCTTCTTAGTCACCTGATATAACAAATCCTTACACATTGCCATGTGGGGATAGGACAAAGGACTATCAGGGTCTACGGGTTTACCATCAACTACTTTTACATTCTCCCTGGCTTTTACCAAAGTAGGGTCATTCAACTGCTCCACCTCTCTTCTGACCTCTAAATCAGGCAGATGATCACCTGGCCCAACAACACTTCCCACCTCAATGGGAGGCACATCAGTTGGCGGGCCACCATCACGCTCCGCATTCTCTAGTTCGCCAACCATAGTAGAAAAAGGGAATAACTCTGACTCAGAAGAAACTCCCTCCTCCACTACATCGACAACCTTCTCAAATGGATCGGGGTTGTTCACCTCTGGAACAAAATGGCTTTCCCACAACTTCCAGAAGTGAGCAAAGTCTCTCCCCATTATTGCATCGTACACCAGACCATGCACCAAACCCACAGAAACTATAGCAGAGCCAAATGGTGTCTCAATATTCACCTCGGCCGTAACATAATATCGAGTATCCCCATGTATGCAGGTCACACCAACAGTTTTCCCTGTATGCCTCAAGGGGTTCACCAGCTCAACTTTTATAAGTGTCACCAAGCTACCAGAGTATAACAGTGCCTCTACTCGGTTGCCATCTACAGTGAGTACACACATGTGCTTATCAGTCTCAGCCTGCCGGTCAGCCGTACAGGCTATCTGTGCAAAGAAAGACCCCCTGCGGTAGACATGAGCAGTATCACATTGCATAGGTTCAGCTGTAAGTGCACAATTAGCTGCAATATGGCCGAAGCCACCACATCGGAAACACTGAGTCATATTAATGTCTAGTTGTTTACAGGGCAAGAACCTTCCCGGCCTGGCAGGCCTGTCTCCAGGTTCTACACCCTCAGTCTTAGGTACATTCCACCGCCCAGCACACTTCTCCCCTGGAACAGTCTTACCAGTGTCTCTGGGAGTTCGCCAGTGTGCCATCGGGACTCGGTGGGGCATAATCATCAGCTCCTCAGCCGCCACGTACCTCTCCACCAGCTCGATCAACTGGTCCGCGGACTTAAGGTCTGCATGGCTCACCCATTTGCGCAGAGTCGCAGGTAATGATCGCAGGTACCGGTCCATCACGACCCTTTCCATGATCTGTGGTCCCATCAGTGTCTTGGGCTGTAGCCATTTTGAGGACAGATGGACGAGGTCATGCATCTGTGAACGTGGAGGCTTGTCCATATGGAACTCCCAGCAGTGGACCTGTTGGGCACGAACAAAGGAGGTGACTCCCAAGCATGTTAGGATCTCCTGTTTTAGTTTTTTATAGTCCTTGGCATCAGCCAGGCATAAGTCAAAATAGGCCTTTTGTGGCTCCCCAGACAAAAAGTTGCCACCAGACTTGCCCACTGCTCCTTGGGCCAACTCTCCCTTTCGGCCGTTCTTTCAAATGCGGTGAGATAGGCCTCCACATCATCGCCCGAAGTCATCTTCTGGAGGAAGTGACTGGCTCGTACGGAGTGAGTGGTGGTGGGAGGACCAGTACCAACATCTCTGGGCCGGGCGATCAGGTGCTGTACCACCTCTTTTATGGCCTGGCTGTTTTCCGCTAAGGCCCGGCGGGTTTCCTCGATGGCAACCTGTTGTTGCCCCTGGGCGGTCTCCAAGGCCAACAGCTGCACCCTGGTTGATTTCTGCTGAGCCCTGGTAGATTTCTGCTGAGCCCTGGTAGATTCCTGCTGAGCCCTGGTAGATTCCTGCTGAGCTTTGTTCATCTCCTGCTGAACTGCTGTAGCTTGGAGCAAGGCTTTAATAATGTCCTCCATTTTGTCCTGGGGTGTAGGTTGGAAGCTGAACCATGCCTCTCTGAGCATTGGCTGACGCCTCCTCTATGGGACTCAAAGGACACAGTGTTATTTCCACACTCACAAATTGGGTGTCTGTCCTTTTAATTTTTAAACGGAAAGTTTTCCTCCCGCTGCAACTTCAGTGTGCGTGGGTGCCCGCATCCTCCACCATTTTGTGACACAGTTAGGTTAGGGGGTCCGATTCCTGCATAGAGGACTCCTTCCTTACACACACAGCAGTAGGGAAGCAGCACACCAGTCTGGATGCAAGTACAAGCTGGTCGGCGCCAGTCTTTATTGTACAACGTCAGAAATAACACAAAGAAAACATAAACGTAAATCCTAGCCCTGTCGGGGCACTAACTTCACAGGTAGTTCCCTCACTACCAGAACCTGGCAGGGCCTAATGCCCTTGCCAGCAACAAAGCACAGCACAGTACTCACAGATTTTTTCCAAGTGTCTCTGAGCAAACTCCCTGTCTGCTCTCCCAGGTGAGACAATCAGCCCTCAACACACTAGGCTTATATTGGCCACTCTCAGGTGGGAACCCAATCAAGCCTGTTACCAGGCTGCGAGAACCAAAACCTGGAGTGGCCGTGAGTGGAGCCCTTCCTCTCCTCTCACCCACAACCCCAGGTCCCAAACCGGCTTTTCAAAAAGCCGACACTCAAGCCTGCTACAGTGCAGACTTTCTCCTGGGGGTTTAGAACACATAAGACAGGAATCTGGGACCAATGTACCTGCCACAGACCACTTTACCAGTGATCCTATCACAATATATATATATATATATATATATATTTTTTTTATATATATATATATATATTTTTAATCCAATTTTATTTCTTTAATGGAAACATTTCAGATTAGCTGCACATGAAGAGTTAGCTAGTCAGCTCACGTATGTACATAATGAATCTACACAGATTGAAAAGGTGAAGCAGTAAGTAGAGAAATGAGTGGATCCCTGTGTTTTGGTTTTGCCAAAACTATCCTCAAGGGTTTTGGTTTTGGTATTGGTTTGATCTTGATTTCTTTAAAAATTGAATAAAACTGCTAAAATCATGTAATTTGGGCCTGTTTTTGTTCCGGCAGTATTATTTATCTCAAAAATATTAAATTCAAGTCATTTCCAGTAATTTTTTGACAATCTCATAGCTTACAATAGTGTTTCATCCATATTGGCAAAGGCTGCAATTAGCTTACTGCCTAAACAAAGTGACAGAACTGTGACACAAATACATGGCAGTGTCAAAAAGAATATTACACATCTAGAAAACATAGCGGCACTACAGTATAAGACAGGATGGCAGCTTAATATAAACTATATGATGCTATATAATGTTTTATTTAATCATTAAGTAGATCAGAGGCCCGAGGCCAGCACAGGTAAATGAGGTTGTTGTACAAGTGTAAACCAGGTAAATAATTCATTGATTGATTAGAGAATGTAACTATAAATTTTAAAAAAGTTATTAATGGAACAAACCATTAAAAAACAAGAATCCAAATGAGATTGAATGATTTATTACAGAATATAACAATATATAAAAAGTTATTAATGGAACAAACCATTAAAAACAAGAATCCAAATTTAAAATGATTGATTTATTGATTAACTTATTGATTCATTGATTAGTGCTAAAAATCTATACATACTGTAGTATACAACAAAGCCCCTGGTAGGCATCTGTTTGTTTGTTTGGGCTAATCTCGAGAACCGCTGGCTGAATTTTTATGCAGTTTTCACTAGTCTATAGAGCATTTGTCGGGGAAGGTTTAGATGTATGAAAAATTAATATATGACAAAAGGGATCTGAGCACTGATGATTTCAGTGAAGCAATGAAAAAATGGGTTTGTTCAGGCTAATCTTGAGAACCTCTTCAAAATCGAAAAATATTTTTAATGTAATCAAGCACTTGAATAGAATAATGAAAGAATATAAAATAATAAATAAAATGGAAATAAAAAGTTACTCTCACAGCTGAAAACACCCGGGTGTGTCCGTGCTTACGCCCCCAACAAAATACAAGAAAAATCCAATCAAGGATGATTACTTATATTCTAAACCTAAAATAATAATTTTTTGGTGTTGCGCTAATGTCCTAAGATGATAAATGGACACTCATAATTGAAATGATTATCATAATTATTCAATGAATAACAAATGTCTATTTGCATAACAGTCTTAAGTCGCATATACACTAGACTATTTTTATGAATGATATTGACGTTAATGATATCGTTTAATAATATATATCGTTCATATCGTTCAGTGAACGACAAACAATGCGCACTCCCACGGGTTGTTAATTATATATTTTGTCATCCATACAGATCTGCCCAGCTATTTTGTTGCTCATGGCGTGGAGTGAGTCACGCCACGGACTTGTGGCATGGCATGCAGGCCTCTGAGTCACGCCATGGACTTGTGGCATACCGTGGTATTCTTCAACAAAGGATATGCTACGGCATGTAATACAGTGCTTAACCGCTGGGTGGCGAGTGCTCCACTGTTGTAATTGCATGTAATACAGTGCTTAACCGCTGGGTGGCGAGTGCTCCATTGTTGTAATTTGTACTGAATGCCATACTGTTAAACTTACAGTAAATTGGATGGATATCACAATCACAGCATTTGCATGTTCACACAACCAATATTTTTAATGTTGCATAATCTTACTGTACCGCACATGAAGATCTTATAACAGGATGCAAATCACTGCACATACCTGCACAGTATTGTACATATGGTGCAGTAACTGAACAGTAGAGAAGTTGCCCGAGTTGTTATCATGGTATAACCAATACTGTAGATTAATGAGATGCACGCACAGCTTTCACTGAGATGGGATGAATTACAGTATGACAATTTTTTTATTAAAAACAGCAGCGGGAGGAGTGCACAAGGATGAGGCTGCTCTGTGCGGTTCACTGTAGCTGTCGTGTGGGCTAGTGGTTAGGTGATCACATTGGTAGAATTATGGTCCCAGGATCGATCCCTGGAAAAGAATATACCGAACCGTATACTGTATATTTTTTTTATTGGCACTGTCTGCTCTGGACACTATAGTGAAACTAATTTAGTAGTGTTGTACTGCAATACTGTAGTGTTGTTGTTAAAAAGGCTGCTTAAAAGTAAGACATTACAAACTGATTGTGTGTATAAATAGTGCAAAACTTTCATCAATGTCTGCGCTGTGGTGGCTGTCTGCTTCAAGGGGTTGCAATGGGATTTCATGCGCATGCCCAGTGGAGGGGTTACAATGGGATCTATAGCGCCAAGAGAGGGCTCTGTATTTCAAACTGTGCGCCTAAGCAAACGCAAACATGCAACAACGCAGATGCGGTCTCAGCCTTACACACTATAGCGACGTCTCTTGGACTGTTAACTGAGAGTGGTTTTTGTTTAAGAGAGAGCTCTTTGTGTTCAAAGCTGACTGTGTGTTTGAAGCGCAAAATAGCATTGCATCGCAAACTTATGACAATGGTGATGCTGTTCCAACCTTGCACACTAAGTACGGTTGTAGTGGGATCTGTATGAGAGAGAGCTCTCTGTATTACATGGTTGGCACTATGGTGGCTGTCAGCCATCAGTGATGGATTAGAAATGGAGGGGTACAATGGGATCTGTGGCACCAAGCCATACACCATGTAGCGCTATGCCATGGCGTATGGAGGATCATCACTAAGCATGTGCGCAGTTGGCTGTATTACTAGTCGGTATGCTGTTGAATTTCCATCTCTGGCAGGCGCATGCCCAGTAGGAGGGTTGCCATGGGATTTCTGGTGCATGCCCAGTGGGCCGAGAGTCATACACAGTGCATCAGATCCCTTCCCTCAAAGCAAGCAAGAGCCTCTCATTACCATAATAAAGGATGCTTTGTTAATCCATTTAGTGTAAGCAGTCAGCTCTGCGCTAGTGTCCTGAAAAATGCTACGAATAGTGATAATTGCCAAGGACACCATCCCCCATCTGCTAGGACAACTAGTGTGCCGCTATAAATGTGCCTGTACTGTATATTAAAAACTGACGGTGCCGATGAATTTTGCACCACACAATAGTGATTTCTTAACTGCAGAATCTGGTAGTGAATGGACTGTATAGAATGAGAGACAGGGCTCTGTATCACAAACTGCGCCTAAAGTGCAAAACGCAAATATGCGACAACGCAGATGCAGTCTCGGCCTTACACACTATAGCGATATCTCTTGGACTGTATCTGAGAGTGTTTTTTGTCTGTGAGAGAGCTCTCTGTGTTCAAAGCTGACTGTGCATTTGAAGGCAAAATAGTGTTGCAGCGCAAACTTATGATCATGGTGATGGTGATCCAACCTTGCACACTAAGTACGGTAGTAGTGGGATCTGTATGAGAGAGCTCTCTGTATTATACAGTTGGCGCTATGGTGGCTTTCAGCCATCTGCGATGGATTAGAAATGGAGGGGGTACAATGGGATCTGTGGTGCCAAGCAATATGCCATGTAGCGCTATGCCATGGCGTATGGAAGATCATCACTGAGCATGCGCACAGTTGGCTGTTTTACTACAGTAGGTGTGCTGTTGAATTTCCATCTCTGGCGGGCACATGCCAAGTAGGAGGGTTGCGATGGGATTTCTGGTGCATGCCCAGTGGGCCGAGAGTCATACACAGTGCATCAGGTCCCTTCCCCCAAAGCAAGCAAGAGCCTCTCATTACCATAATAAGGATGCTTTGTTAATCCATTTTGTGTAAGCAGTCAGCTCTGCCCTAGTGTCCTGAAAAATGCTACGAATAATGACCATTTCCAAGGACAGCATCCCCCGTCTGCTAGGACAACTAGTGTGCCGCTATGAATGTGCCTCTACTGTATATTAAAAACTGCCGGTGCCGATGAATTTTGCACCACACAATAGTGATTTCATAACTGCAGAATCTGGTAGTGAATGGACTGTATAGAATGAGAGACAGGGCTCTGTATCACAAACTGCGCCTAATGCGCAAAACGCAAACGTGCGACAACGCAGATGCGGTCTCGGCCTTACACACTATAAAGATGTCTCTTGGACTGAATCTGAGAGTGTTTTTTGTCTGTGAGAGAGCTCTCTGTGTTCAAAGCTGACTGTGCGTTTGAATGTACAAAATCGCATTGCACCGCAAACTTATGACATTGGTGATGCTTTTCCAACCTTGCACACTATGTACGGTAGTAGTGGGATCTGTATGAGAGAGAGATCTCTGTATTACACGTTTGGCGCTATGGTGGCTGTCAGCCATTTGCAATGGATAAGAAATGGAGGGGGTACAATGGGATCTGTGGCACAAAGCCATACGCCATGTAGCGCTATGCCATGGTGTATGGAAGATCATCACTGAGCATGCACGCAGTTAGCTGTATTACTGCAGTCAGTATGCTGTTGAATTTCCATCTCTGGCAGGCGCATGCCCAGTAGGAGGGTTGCGATGGGATATCTGGAGCATGCCCAGTTGGCCGAGAGTCATACACAGTGTATTAGGTCCCTTCCCCCAAAGCAAGCAAGAGCCTCTCATTACCATAATAAAGGATGCTTTGTTAATCCATTTAGTGTAAGCAGTCAGCTCTGCCCTAGTGTCCTGAAAAATGCTACGAATAGTGACCATTGCCAAGGACACCATCTCCCGTCTGCTAGGACAACTAGTGTGCAGCTATGAATGTGCCTGTACTGTATATTAAAAACTGACAGTGCCATTGAATTTTGCACCACACAATAGAGATTTCATAACTGCAGATTCTGGTAGTGAATGGTCTGTATAGAATGAGAGACAGGGCTCTGTATCACAAACAGCGCCTAAAGCGCAAAACGCAAACATGCGACAAAGCAGATGCGGTCTCGGCCTTACACACTATAGCAACATCTCTTGGACTGTATCTGAGAGTGTTTTTTGTCTGTGAAAGAGCTCTCTGTGTTCAAAGCTGACTGTGCATTTGAAGCGCAAAATAGCGTTGCATCGCAAACTTATGATCATGGTGATGGTGATCCAACCTTGCACACTAAGTAGGGTAGTAGTGGGATCTTAATGAGAGAGCTCTCTGTATTATACGGTTGGCGCTATGGTGGCTTTCAGCCATCTGCGATGGATTAGAAATGGAGGGGGTACAATGGGATCTGTGGCGCCAAGCCATATGCCATGTAGCGCTATGCCATGGCGTATGGAAGATCATCACTGAGCTTGCACGCAGTTAGCTGTATTACTGCAGTCAGTATGCTGTTGAATTTCCAACTCTGGCAGGCGCATGCCCAGTAGGAGGGTTGCGATGGGATATCTGGAGCATGCCCAATTGGCCGAGAGTCATACACAGTGCATTAGGTCCCTTCCCCCAAAGCAAGCAAGAGCCTCTCATTACCATAATAAAGGATGCTTTGTTAATCCATTTAGTGTAAGTAGTCAGCTCTGCCGTAGTGTCCTGAAAAATGCTACGAATAGTGACCATTGCCAAGGACACCATCCCCCGTCTGCTAGGACAAATAGTGTGCTGCTATGAATGTGCCTGCACTGTATATTAAAAACTGATGGTGCCGATGAATTTTGCCCCACACAATAAAAATTTCATAACTGCAGAAACTGGTAGTGAATGCATTGAATAGAATGAGATACAAGGCTCTGTATCACAAACTGCACCAAAAACGCGAAACGCAAACATGCGACAACGCAGATGCGGTCTCGGCCTTACACACTATAGCGATGTCTTTTGGACTGTATCTGAGAGTGTTTTTTGTCTGTGAGAGAGGTCTCTGTGGTCACAGCTGACTGTGCATTTGAATGCACAAAATGGCATTGCATCGCAAACTTATGACAATGGTGATTCTGTTCCAACCTTGCACACTAAGTAAGGTAGTAGTGGGACCTGTATGAGAGAGAGCTCTCTGTATTACACGGTTGGCGCTATGGTGGCTGTCAGCAATTTGCGATGGATTAGAAATGGTGGGGGTACAGTGGGATCTGTGGCACCAAGCCATACGCCATGTAGCGCTATGCCATGGCATATGGAAGATCATCACTGAGCATGCACGCAGTTAGCTGTATTACTGCAGTCGGTATGCTGTTGAATTTCCATCTCTGGCAGGCGCATGCCCAGTAGTAGGGTTGCGATGGGATTTCTGGCGCATGCCCAGTTGGCCGAGAGTCATACACAGTGCATTAGGTCCCTTCCCCCAAAGCAAGCAAGAGCCTCTCATTACCATAATAAAGGATGCTTTGTTAATCCATTTAGTGTAAGCAGTCATCTCTGCCCTAGTGTCCTGAAAAATTCTTCGAATAGTGACCATTGCCAAGGACAGCATCCCCCATCTGCTAGGACAACTAGTGTGCCGCTGTGAATGTGCCTCTACTGTATATTAAAAACTGATGGTGCCGATGAATTTTGCACCACACAATAGTGATTTCATAACTGCAGAATCTGGTAGTGAATGGACTGTATAGAATGAGAGACAGGGCTCTGTATCACAAACTGCGCCTAAAGCGCAAAACGCAAACATGCGACAACGCAGATGCAGTCTCGGCCTTACACACTATAGCGATGTCTCTTGGACTGTATCTGAGAGTGGTTTTTGTCTGTGAGAGATCTCTCTGTGTTCAAAGCTGACTGTGCGATTGAATGCGCAAAATGGCATTGCACCGCAAACTTATGACAATGGTGATACTGTTCCAACTTTGCACACTAAGTAAGGTAGTAGTGGGATCTGTATGAGAGAGAGCTCTCTGCATTACACGGTTGGCGCTATGGTGGCTGTAAGCCATCTGCGATGGATTTCAAATGGAGAGGGTACAATGGGATAAGTGGTGTCAAGCCATATGCCATGTAGCACTATGCCATGGCGTATGGAAGATCATCACTTAGCATGCGTGCAGTTGGCTGTATTACTGCAGTAGGTATGCTGTTGAATTTCCATCTCTGGTGGGCACATTCCCAGTAGGAGGGTTGCGATGGGATTTCTGATGCATGCCCAGTGGGCCGAGAGTCATACACAGTGCATCAGGTCCCTTCCCGAAAGCAAGCAAGAGCCTCTCATTACCATAATAAAGGATGCTTTGTTAATCCATTTAGTGTAAGCAGTCAGCTCTGCCTTAGTGTCCTGAAAAATGCTACGAATTGTGACCATTGCCAAGGACACCATCCCTCGTCAGCTAGGACAACTAGTGTGCCGCTATGAATGTGCCTGTACTGTATATTAAAAACTGATGGTGCCATTGAATTTTGCACCACACAATAATGATTTCATAACGGCAGAAACTGGTAGTGAATGGACTGTATAGATGGAGAGACTGGGCTCTGTATCACAAACTGCGCCTAAAACGCAAAATGCAAACATGCGATAACGCAGTTGCGGTCTCGGCCTTACACACTATAGCAATGTCTCTTGGACTGTATCTGAGAGTGTTTTTTGTCTGTGAGAGAGCTCTCTGTGGTCAAAGCTGACTGTGCGTTTGAATGCTCAAAATGGCATTGCATCGCAACTTATGACAATGGTGATACTGTTCCAACTTTGCACACTAAGTAAGGTAGTAGTGGGATCTGTATGAGAGAGAGCTCTCTGCATTACATGGTTGGCGCTATGGTGGCTGTAAGCCATCTGCGATGGATTACAAATGGAGAGGGTACAATGGGATAAGTGGTGTCAAGCCATATGCCATGTAGCACTATGCCATGGCGTATGGAAGATCATCACTTAGCATGCGTGCAGTTGGCTGTATTACTGCAGTAGGTATGCTGTTGAATTTCCATCTCTGGTGGGCACATGCCCAGTAGGAGGGTTGCGATGGGATTTCTGATGCATGCCCAGAGGGCCGAGAGTCATACACAGTGCATCAGGTCCCTTCCCGAAAGCAAGCAAGAGCCTCTCATTACCATAATAAAGGATGCTTTGTTAATCCAGTTAGTGTAAGCAGTCAGTTCTGCCTTAGTGTCCTGAAAAATGCTACGAATTGTGACCATTGCCAAGGACACCATCCCTCGTCAGCTAGGACAACTAGTGTGCCGCTATGAATGTGCCTGTACTGTATATTAAAAACTGACTGTGCCGTTGAATTTTGCACCACTCAATAGTGATTTCATAACTGCAGATTCTGGTAGTGAATGGACTGTATAGCATGAGAGACAGGGGTCTGTATCACAAACTGCGCCTAAAGCGCTAAAGGCAAACATGCGACAACGCAGAAGCGGTCATCGCCTTACACACTATAGCGATGTCTCTTGGACTGTATCTGAGAGTGGTTTTTGTCTGTGAGAGAGCTCTATGTGTTCAAAGCTGACTGTGCGTTTGAATGCGCAAAATGCCTTTGCATTACAAACTTATGACAATAGTGATGCTGTTCCAACCTTGCACACTAAGTAAGGTTGTAGTTGGATCTGTATGTGAGAGAGATCTCTGTATTACACGGTTGGAGCTATGGTGGCTGTCAGCCATTTGCGATGGATTTGAAATGGAGGGGGTACAATGGGATCTGTGGCACCAAGCCATACGCCGTGTAGCGCTATGCCATGGCATATGGAAGATCATAACTGAGCATGCACACAGTTGGCTGTATAACTGCAGTTGGTATGCTGTTGAATTTCCATCTCTGGCAGGCGCATGCCCAGTAGGAGGGTTGCGATGGGATTTCTGGCGCATTCCCAGTTGGCCGAGAGTCATACACAGTGCATTAGGTCCCTTCCCCCAAAGCAAGCAAGAGCCTCTCATTACCATAATAAAGGATGCTTTGTTAATCCATTTAGTGTAAGCAGTCAGCTCTGCCCTAGTGTACTGAAAAATGCTACGAATAGTGACCATTGCCAAGGACAGCATCCACCGTCTGCTAGGACAACTAGTGTGCCGCTATGAATGTGCCTCTACTGTATATTAAAAACTGATGGTGCCGATGAATTTTGCACCACACAATAGTGATTTCATAACTGCAGAATCTGGTAGTGAATGGACTGTATAGAATGAGAGACAGGGCTCTGTATCACAAACTGTGCCTAAAGCGCAAAACGCAAACATGCGACAACGCAGATGCCGTCTCGGCCTTACACACTATAGTGATGTCTCTTGGACTGTATCTGAGAGTGTTTTTTGTGTGTGAGAGAGCTCTCTGTGTTCAAAGCTGACTGTGCATTTGAAAGCGCAAAATGGCGTTGCACCGCAAACTTATGACAATGGTGATGCTGTTCAATCTTTGCACACTAAGTACGGTAGTAGTGGGATCTGTATGAGAGAGAGCTCTCTGTATTACACGGTTGATGCTATGGTGGCTGTCAGCCATTTGCAATGGATTAGAAATGGAGGGGGTACAATGGGATCTGTGGCACCAAGCCATACGCCATGTAGCGCTATGCCATGGCATATGGAAGGTCATAACTGAGCATGCACGCATTTGGCTGTATTACTGCAGTCGGTATGCTGTTGAATGTCCATCTCTGGTGGGAGCATGCCCAGTAGGAGGGTTGCGATGGGATTTCTGGTGCATGTCCAGTGAGCCGAGAGTCCTACACAGTGCATCAGGTCCCTTCCCCCAAAGCAAGCAAGAGCCTCTCATTACCATAATAAAGGATGCTTTGTTAATCCATTTAGTGTAAGCAGTCAGTTCTGCCTTAGTGTCCTGAAAAATGCTACGAATTGTGACCATTGCCAAGGACACCATCCCTCGTCAGCTAGGACAACTAGTGTGCCGCTATGAATGTGCCTGTACTGTATATTAAAAACTGACTGTGCCGTTGAATTTTGCACCACTCAATAGTGATTTCATAACTGCAGATTCTGGTAGTGAATGGACTGTATAGCATGAGAGACAGGGCTCTGTATCACAAACTGCGCCTAAAGCTCTAAAGGCAAACATGCGACAACGCAGAAGCGGTCATCGCCTTACACACTATAGCGATGTCTCTTGGACTTTATCTGAGAGTGGTTTTTGTCTGTGAGAGAGCTCTATGTGTTCAAAGCTGACTGTGCGTTTGAATGCGCAAAATGCCTTTGCATTGCAAACTTATGACAATAGTGATGCTTTTCCAACCTTGCACACTAAGTAAGGTTGTAGTTGGATCTGTATGTGAGAGAGATCTCTGTATTACACGGTTGGAGCTATGGTGGCTGTCAGCCATTTGCGATGGATTTGAAATGGAGGGGGTACAAATGGATCTGTGGCACCAAGCCATACGCCGTGTAGTGCTATGCCATGGCATATGGAAGATCATCACTGAGCATGCACGCAGTTGGCTGTATTACTGCAGTCAGTATGCTGTTGAATTTCCATCTCTGGCAGGCGCATGCCGAGTAGGAGGGTTGCGATGGGATTTCTGTTGCATGCCCAGTTGGCCGAGAGTCATACACAGTGCATCAGGTCCCTTCCTCCCAAAGCAAGCAAGAACCTCTCATTACCATAATAAAGGATGCTTTGTTAATCCATTTAGTGTAAGCAGTCAGCTCTGCCCTAGTGTCCTGAAAAATGCTATGAATAGTGACCATTGCCAAGGACAGCATCCCCTGTCTGCTAGGACAACTAGTGTGCCGCTATGAATGTGCCTGTACTGTATATTAAAAACTGACGGTGCCATTGAATTTTGCACCACACAATAATGATTTCATAACTGCAGAAACTGGTAGTGAATGGACTGTATAGAAGGAGAGACAGGGCTCTGTATCACAAACTGCGCCTAAAACGCAAAACGCAAAAATGCGATAACGCAGATGCGGTCTCGGCCTTACACACTATAGCAATGTCTCTTGGACTGTATCTGAGAGTGTTTTTTGTCAGTGAGAGAGCTCTCTGTGGTCAAAGCTGACTGTGTGTTTGAATGCTCAAAATGGCATTGCATCGCAACTTATGACAATGGTGATACTGTTCCAACTTTGCACACTAAGTAAGGTAGTAGTGGGATCTGTATGAGAGAGAGCTCTCTGTATTACACGGTTGGCACTATGGTGGCTGTAAGCCATCTGCGATGGATTACAAATGGAGAGGGTACAATGGGATCAGTGGTGTCAAGCCATATGCCATGTAGCACTTTGCCATGGCGTATGGAAGATCATCACTGAGCATGTGTGCAGTTGGCTGTATTACTGCAGTAGGTATGCTGTTGAATTTCCATCTCTGGTGGGCACATGCCCAGTAGGAGGGTTGCGATGGGATTTCTGATGCATGCCCAGTGGGCCGAGAGTCATACACAGTGCATCAGGTCCCTTCCCCCAAAGCAAGCAAGAGCCTCTCATTACCATAATAAAGGATGCTTTGTTAATCCATTTAGTGTAAGCAGTCAGTTCTGCCTTAGTGTCCTGAAAAATGCTACGAATTGTGACCATTGCCAAGGACACCATCCCTCGTCAGCTAGGACAACTAGTGTGCCGCTATGAATGTGCCTTTACTGTATATTAAAAACTGACGGTGCCGTTGAATTTTGCACCACTCAATAGTGATTTCATAACTGCAGATTCTGGTAGTGAATGGACTGTATAGCATGAGAGACAGGGCTCTGTATCACAAACTGCGCCTAAAGCGCTAAATGCAAACATGCAACAATGCAGATGTGGTCTTGGCCTTACACACTATAGCGATGTCTCTTGGACTGTATCTGAGAGTGGTTTTTGTCTGTGAGAGAGCTCTCTGTGTTCAAAGCTGACTGTGCGTTTGAAGCGCAAAATAGCGTTGCATCGCAAAACTTATGACAATGGTGATGCTGTTCCAACCTTGCACACTAAGTACGGTAGTAGTGGGATCTGTATGAGAGAGAGCTCTCTGTATTACACGGTTGGCACTATGGTGGCTGTCAGCCATCTGCAATGGATTAGAAATGGAGGGGGTACAATGGGATTTGTGGCACCAAGCCATACGCCATGTAGCGCTATGCCATGGCATATGGCAGATCATCTGTGAGCATGCGCAGTTGGCTGTATTACTGCAGTCGGTATGCTGTTGATTTTCCATCTCTGGCAGGCGCATGCCGAGTAGGAGGGTTGCGGTGGGATTTCTGGCGCATGCCCAGTGGGCCGAGAGTCATACACAGTGCATCAGGTCCCTTCCCCCAAAGCAAGCAAGAGCCTCTCATTACCATAATAAAGGACGCTTTGGTAAACCATTTACTGTAAGCAGTCAGCTCTGCCCTTGTGTCCTGAAAATGGCTACGAAAAGTGACCATCCCCATCTGCTAGGACAACTACTGTAGTGTGCCGCTATGAATGTTACACAATAGTGATTTCATGACTTCTGAAACTTTTCAATCCCATGATGCCCACACTACTTTGCCACTTCGGTTATTACTACATTACAGTGCACCACAGATGTCTGCCGTAATGTGTGAATTAGTGTTGTCGTGCGTCGTGCATCGTGCAACAAACGTTATGGGCTGTGGGATGTACGATGTACGTCGCTGGCTATTGAAAATGGCTGCTGGTAGGGAGAGACGATTTTTGTCCGGCGAGCTCTTTGTCTTGGTGAAGTGGCGGGACCAAGCCTTCACTACAAACCAAGACAAAGAGCTAGCATATAGAAATGCAAGCAGAGAAATATACAGGTGCTACGGCCTGCGCCGCAACGTGAGGTCACTCCAGCGCAGGTGGTCAGACCTGCTGAGGAGGGACAGGCCTCACCTAGAATGGATCATGAGGCGTATAAGGTGAAGTAAGTACAATATTGCTGTATAATCACATGAATTACAGTATACTGTACAATAACAAATACAGTACAATGCACAACTCTGACATACTCTACATTACTGTACACTGCACTGTAGGGTGTTGGATACTACAGTATCTGACGATGACTGACAGTTGTTACCACATACTGACATGACTGGCAGACATTTGATTGACAGGCTGATTAAATCTACAGTACTGTACTGTACATGGACTAAAGGGTGACACACTATTGGTCAACATGGCTTGTTTGTATAATAACTAACTTACTTACCCCTCCGGCGAGGTCCCGCAAAGTCTTCAGCGAGGTCCTCCGCTGGGTTGCTGGCAGCTTAACGCTGCCAGCGACGGGCTCCAGTGTCATGCGCATATGCATGACAGGGATACCCGGCAGTGCCTCGAATGCTTCGTTGAAGCTGGAAAGGCACTGCCGGGTCTCCATTGCTGGCAATGAGGCCCACATTGCTCTGACCATCTTTTGTGCTATCTTGTACCGTGGGGCCATCTACAGTACTGTACCATAATCCCCCTACAATTTGGAATAGCGGTCAGAACTCTTGTTTTCAAATTTTCCTTAATGACGACATTTATTTTTCCCCACAGGGCGAGAAGCACCCCTGCCCCGGAAGCGCCACCACCACCGCCGCCTCCATCACCACCACCGCCGCCACCACCACCACCACTAGCAGCCGGGCCCAGTTGGCTGAATTGTAGGAGTAAGTACAGTACACACTACTGTACACTGTGCTCTCTCTCCACCACCACCTTCTGCAGCCTCCTCCTCAAATTACAGTGGTAATGAATAAAACAGTTACAGTATGGACACAATAGTGTCATGCTACTGCCTTTTTTATTTTTTGTATAATATTTTTTTTCTTATACTGTACACACAGACAGACTCATCATTGATGAGGAGGCTGCTGGTATAAGCCCCATGCCACATAAGTACAGTACACCACATTGTTTTCTACAGCACTGTATATCTCTCCTTTTCTTCCCTTGTCAGTCTCTCTCTACCTACAGTGTCTCTCTCTCTCTCTCTCTTTATCTCTCTCTCTCTATCTCAGTGTCTCTCTTTTCTGTACTTGTGTAATAGTAACATTATTTTTTTTCAACAGTATCACCAACTGAAGGGTACATCCCTGGGCCCAGTGGCCTCATCTGGCCGCGTAAGTACACAACACCACATTTTTTTCTACAGTACTGTATCTCTCTCTCTCTCTTTCTCTCTCCCTCTGTTTTTCTCTCTCTCTCTTTTTCTCTCTCTCTTTTTCTCTCTGTATCTCTCTCTTTCTCTCTCCCTCTATTTTTCTCTCTTTGTCTCTCTCTCTCTCTCTCTCTCTCTTTATCTCTCTCTTTCTCCCTCTGTTTTTCTCTCTCTCTCTTTTT